>VZTO01017144.1:0-39218 GCA_013400615.1 Syrrhaptes paradoxus | reverse complement strand
AAAGTAAAGCTAGAGGAAGCTAAGTAGGAAAAAAATAGCATGCAGAAATCAGTAAATTCTCCACCTCAGTTCAGCTGCAAAACTAGGAATAGAAATGTGCAGCACACACACATCCCATTTATGTTCATACAGGCAAGGCTCTGAAATATGTCCTTATGGTTCTGGATATCTCCGAGAAAAAAATCCTCCAGTGTCCAGCTTCTGGAGGCATATAAACATCTATAATGCAAATTTGTACTAAAAAAAAAAAAAACTCTAGAAAAATAACCCTAGCTGTGGTTTTCCTCTGCAAATCTAACTAAAAAAACTATCAGCAACTAGACTTCAAGGATTTTTCCCATTTCTTTATTCCAGGATTCTTATTATTTAATAACTATTTTTATTGTTGTTCACTATTGATAAAATCCAACACACAAAGTACCTAAAAAAATCTTTCAAGTGTCTCAATCAAACGCAAAGCTCACAATACTATGGAATTATTCTGAAATATAAAACCAGCCTATACTGCACATAACTAAAGAGATGGTGCCTCCTTGGCTACACCACCTTGTCCTGTGCTCACATCTCCCCTTGGCCAACAGCCAGTGTTCAGTATCTCTGGAGAAATACTCAACAGCCCATCATAACCACCCTCGGTGTACTGGAACTGTCAGTGCGTTGGGACAGAGAAGTTGTGCTGAACAACCCTGTTCTGTATAAATAAACTAATTATTCAATACCCAGGACATTAAACAGAGTGTACAATAATTACCAGAAAGGTCTTGGACCATATTTGCTTATAAAAATTACAGACAGTGCAGGCAAACGATGAAAGTACAAAATACAAGAGAGCAGAAGTATCAGGAAGTAATGCATCACTTGGATCAATAAGACAGGCATCGCCGATCCTAACAATAGCAGGAGTTCTGGGTATCCATGCACCAGTTAATGGCATCCTTTCTTTTTTTTTTTTTTGTTCTAGATATTTTAAATTTTTGTATACTATACATTTTCAACCAGGATCACGCATACTGTTGTAAGTTCCCTCCCTAATCTACACGTTTTCTTGAGCATTTATAAGGCAATTTCTTATGAGTTCAGTGTGCCTATAAAATACCACCGTAAAACACATCTTTTCACATTTTTTATTATTTCCAGAAAGTTTCTGCTTTTTTGGGTTCCTTGCAGCACTTCTGCACAGTTGTTGAAGTGTCCATTATTTGTTTGTGCCACTGAACTTTCTACGCTCTTTCCATCCAACCTACGTAACAGATTGTCAGTGAGAACAGTACATCAACTGCAGCATTTGGCATAAAAAGCGTTAACAAGAAAATAAACCAAAAAGAAAACCTCCAAGATGTTCTCCACCAGCAGCAACATTAGTCAGTTGGCTGCCAGTGGTTCTATGTTTTAGATCACAAACTGCATTGGGTTATTAGCACTGGAGAAGGATTAGTATCAGCGTGCAATGAAAAATAAACGTAAGGGTTTGGCGTGGAAATGATAGGATGCTGTGCACTGAAGTGTATAGAAATATAACAAATTAGTACTAATAATGCAAATGAGAAATGTTGAGTTCTCCACATAACCTCTTAGTTATATGGAAAGAAAAAGAACTAACGTGTGCTTTCTGATTTTAGTTCATGCTCATATACAGACAAAAGTAAAATCAAAACTCATGCTTTTTCTAAGGAACACATTTGCAAAGTTTGAAACAGAATTCATTTCCTGTAGAAATTACTTTTTTCTTCTCCTCAGAAGATCTGTACACACATTAGCTCATTAATTATGAGGAGATGGTGCTGCCTCTTCTCTAAAGTAACAAGTGACAGGACAAGAGGAAATGTCCTCAAGTTGCACCAGGGGAGGTTTAGGCTGGATATTAGAAAAAATTTCTTCACTGAAAGAGTGATGAGGCATTGGAACAGGCTGCCCAGGGAAGTGGTGGAGTCACCATCCCTGGAGAGGTTCAAGAAATGTGTCGATGTGGTGCTTGGGGACATGGGTTAGTGGGTTAGGTGGTGTGGGTTGGACTTGATGATCCTTGAGGTCTTTTCCAACCTTAACGACTCTATGATTTCATTACAGTTCAGGATGCAAGGCCAGTCCCAGGGTTGACTAAATACCCAATCTCTTTAGTTGCTGCAATCACTCATTTCACTCCTTGTTGTCACCCATAAATTGACAGGATTCTTCTCCCAATCCTTCAAAACCAAGAGAAAGACTCACCTGAACAGACCTCTTTGTAGGTAGGGTTTGGGGTATACCCCCCTGCATAGCCCACTTGGGTGGAGTAGACTCCCTTCTGCCTCCAGAACTTCCTCTCGGCTCCCCAGAAACAGCCCATACCTGGATACGGCACAAAGTACAGAGCATCAGGTCAGAATCTGCTCGGTGCTAAATTACTCACTTGCACATTAATTGATATAGTCCAGAGTGGAAGGAACATGTACAGCCAGCACACGATGATCAAATGCTTCCCAAGATTACACACAGAGTAATTATACTGAGAAATCCACTCTGCAGCAGAGCACAACCCAAATCAATAAATATTAGTGGCAGACAGTTTTTATTGTCTGCTTTTGGGCATAAGCAGTCTTTAGAGGGGACAGTAATAATGGGTTAAATTATATGATATACAGGAGGAAAAATGCTTTGGTTTAACAATTTAAGCATGGAGATATTTGACATTCAGATAAAATTTTGGTAGTTGTTCGCCCACGTGATCAAAGGACAGCAGACTGCTTATCCCTGATTATGGGCAATGTATTACCTCCTTCAGTGCTAACATCCTTCCTTTATTACTCCCTTACTAAGACATTTGAAGTGAAAGGCAGTAAAAAATAAGCTAAATATTAATTATCCTTGGGAATCAATGATCCATGATGGGTTTTCTATCAATGGCATTGCAGATAAGATGGGTTAAAAAATTACAGAAATATTGTTTCAAAGTACAGCTAGAACAAAGCAGTCCCTTCTGTCAACTACCACGGCTCACAGAGACATATTCTTTCTTTGAAACTTCAGAGATTAACTTCAAATTAAAGTAACTTATTTTAACCAACTCCTCTTTCTGCAGTTGTAATGCACCTAAACCACAGAAGTAATGACCCAGATTTCTCCTCCTGATTCAGGTGTTTAAGCAAGCCACATAAATTAGGAGCCTAGCCAGCTCCTGGAGACCACAGAAAGAGGCAGGCGTCTCCTGAGGACAGTTCAGCACACAGAAAATATAAATTCCTGATCAAATTAGTCATTCTCCCTTGACTACAGAGATAGCTACGGCCGCTAGGCTTGGGTTCCTCAACTCCATTAGGCTGGTGGCAAACTGCTGTAGGACCTCTCTCAAAACTCCCTCCCAGTTTTGCAGAAAGAACAATCTAGAATTTGAATTTGATATAAATTTTTCCAAATTATAGCAATGAGCTGGGCAGTGCTCCTTGGTCCATTGTGAAGCCAGCTGTTGAACAAATAGTTTAGACACAGCCTTTGAATCTAGAACCAAATAATGGCTTAGAGGTATATTGTTATCCATTTTTCTCATCCGTACATGTAGAACTGACTGTGAACGCAGGTACGTTCCTTGCAGCCGAAATTCCTGTCGCAGTACAGCTGAGTGATGCCGAGCACACAGGCAATACCCATGAACCACACGGTAACACGGAGGGTGTGGAAATTCTTGCCTCTTTTACACTGGGCAGGTATTTGTTCAGAAGCAAACACAAGCTTGCAGTACGAGGGCAAATGTCTGTTAAAATAAAACCCTTGAGCGTCATCATTCCTGTCTGCAGCCACTCCTCATCTCCAGCCTTGGAGACGTAGCTAGGTCTTGACTACATCTACATGCTGCCTTATCCAGGAGGACGTTTTGGAGGCATTACAGAACTGTACTGTGATTAAGAATCTATCCGAAAAGAGCATCTGATTTTGTTAAGTCATCGCAGAAGAGAAAAAAGAATTTTTACAAAATCATGTCTGGGACAATCGTTTAATTATGTGAAAGGTCTATTGTATATCAAGTCTACCACGGGTTCCAAAAAAAGGTATTTTCATTTCGTCACAAGATAGTGAGAAGTCAGAAACACAGCTTTTCCACGGCCATCCAGTCTGCTCCAACAGACTTTGCTGCTTCTGATAATCATAATTTACTCTGTCAACAAAAGAAAATTTTGTATTTAGATGTGTAACCCCAAGAGGAATGAGGCAGGATCCACTTCAGTCTCATCCATCTTACATTTAGATATTTAACTACACACACCGCCCAGCTATTCCGCTCAATTTTTAGGACTGTCTAAACTTGGTGGTCTCGGAATTCATTAGGTTCTAATCTACCTCCCTTGACGGTGTTCACCCAAACATGTCCTGAAAGAACAGGCACGGCTCAGAGTTTCCTGGTGGTTGGATTTGGGCGAGAGCAGAAGAGGGCATCGGAACTCCGACACAAGTGGGCAGACAGGCTATGTTAGACTGCTTCCAAAGGTGCTTTGAATTTGTTTTCTGGGTCATTTACCAGAACCTAAATCTGTATCCAAAGCACTGAAAACAAACTTCAGCCCAAAATTAACACCTCAGTGCTGTGCACCCTCAATGTTACAAGGGACACAACCCCAAACCCCAGCTGCTTCCGCAGTGGGTGACGCCGTGACCCTTGCAGGAAGGACTCTGTCACCAATTTATCAAACCAACACCGGCTGGACAGACACGCTGAGATGTGGGGAACGAGCTATTTTATCTATGCCAAGGAACAGGACAGACACAAATCTTCCCCACAACATATTCCTAGGCTCACGCCTGAGTGCAAAAGAATAACCCAAAATTAAGGACAAAACCCAAATTAAGGTTTGAGTTCAGATATAGGTCCAACTTCAAATACAAAGTAGAAATGCTCATTATTTTCCTATTTATTTGAAGAATTTTAATGCTCAAGAAATCCTTAACTGCACCGTCGGAAATTACTGACCATCAGGGCAGTGGTCAATGACTCTCCTTGATCAACAACATTATTTGGGATTCTCCCATTGAGAGCCCTCCCCGACCTGTGGATGTAACCTGGTGCCCTACACCCTCATCAAGAGTTTCTTTCACTTTTTTTCTTCTCTGTAACACATTTATGTCTGAATTCATTCTGCCCTCCTTCCTCTCAGAGACATTTTATTCTCTTGGTGAACTCTTCTCATCATTCCTCAAGTACGCCGGCACCTTGCGCAAACAATAAATCCTCACATCCACGAGAACAGAGAAAATTGAAATCTTTGTCATAATAAAACAACCTGCTAGTAAAGGGACAGAATTTACAACAATACAATACTAAATTGCTTGCCACGGTATTAACACATTCAGCGGTTGATGTGTGTTATTCTGCTAAAGTGGTGCCACGTCCTACAGCGAAACTGTCACAAGGAGAGAAATCTTAACAATAAATCCCACAAAATACGTGTTAGGACACATCAGCTTATGGAATCCTGTTCTCCAGGCCACTGGCTGCCTTAAGCCATATTTAGGACAAATAATGATTGGTACAATCAGGAAATAATCTCAGTTCAAGACTTTACATCCTCCTGTAGTACCAAAAAGTTTACTTTCTCTAATTATTACCACTCTCGCAAGAAACCTGAAGAAATAAATAATTAAAATAATTAAATTAAATCATTAAAGAAGAAAATTAAGAGTAAAAACCAGTAGGAATAGAAACATAAAAGCAAAATGAGCCACTCATCATTTGAAACTAGAAAACATGAATGTGATTTTAAACTGCTCATGAAGCAATTTGCATAATCCCCAGCACTGGTGGAGTGAGTGCGGCTTCAGAGGTAGATAGAGAGCTTCCAGAGGCACTCCTCAGAGAAAGAAAAAAGGGAAATACCAGGGAACATACTCATGTTCCCAGAAAAAGTATTATTTGAACATAATGGGTATTGCGGAAGAGTGTTTAAGCACTGAAGATATTTGTCACTTTTTAACTGCTAATTTGTAAAACAAAACCTATTCTTTCAGTGATGGGTTTTGACTGACTCTTAACTGGAATTTCAAAAGGCATTTAAAGATTTTTTTTGCTTTTGAACTTCAAAACCAAACAGATTCAAATGGCAATCTTTAAAGGTTCATTCATCCCTATAAATAATATTAATCATACAATTTGGGAATAAATGCTCGTACCTCTATTCCTTTCTAGCATCTCCATTCATTTGCTCAAACTATTCTCTTTATAAATCCGCACAGATCCCTATCTTCTGAACAGCTCTTTGTACACAGCCCCGCGCTCAGCGAGGAAGATGTGTTTCCATAGGCAACCCAGATCATTTGCATACTTGTAAAACAACGCAAAAACTCAGGTGCTTCTCTAAAATAATGAAAACAAAGTGTTACTCTGATAAGAAAGATAAGCTTCCCATTGCCAAGATCATCTGTAATAAATCTGAAATATTCACAGAGATAAACCCAGCAGAACTGAGCCCCAGGTGTTTATTTCCAGGGCGATGAAGCGCTTTGAAGATTCCGTTATCCATATTGACCAGGTCTGCATCGACTGCAACAGGAGCTCACACTTTCAGGGATTAATTTATTTGCCTAAATGGAGACATCCGGGGTCATTTGAGATGCTTTAGGATATCCAAGAGATCTATCTCCACAAGGCTGACACAGGACTCAGGAGAGACACGTGTCTTTCTCAAAAAGCATCCTGAACATCTCAGATTAACTGTTTGTGTATTTTAAGGCAAAAGAAACAAGTCCATACCCCATATGCAGACATTAAAAAAACCTGAAAGTCTTTGAATCTGTAGTTGAACCAAATCCACCAAAACACAGTGATTTGTATCTGAAAATTTTCTGTTTCTCTTCCCCAGCTATGCAGATACTAGCACGACTAGCTCAGTTGTACAAGGCTGTGCTGCAGCATATGCTAGATGAATCCTAATTACGAAGTTAACTATCCTCATAATAATGTTCATAGCTAGTAACATTATTAGAGACTTTATTTTGTGCAACGCTCATCACACAGAACTGAAAACAGACTGGAAAACTTGTTTGAAAATTATGCAACGTTCAAGACGTGTTCTGTGCTCCTACAAGAACCTGCACAATCCTGCGGAGGTAACGTCTACTCGCCTTCCTTCTGATCCCCTTCTCCAACGTCTGTTCCTATCGCATCTTTGAACAATACCCCATTTCCATGCAGGTTGTCAATTCCTATTTATGATTCCGTTACGTAAATTGGCACAAGCAGTAAATCACAGAATCATAGAATCTTTAAGGTTGGAAAAGACCTCCAGGATCATCAAGTCCAACCATCAACCCAACACCACCCAACCCACTAAACCATGTCCCCAAGCACCACATCGACACGTTTCTGGAACCCCTCCAGGGATGGTGACTCCACCACTGCCCTGGGCAGCCTGTTCCAATGCCTCATCACTCTTGCAGAGAAAAATTTTTTTCTAAGCTCCAGCCTAAACCTCCCCTGGCACAACTTGAGGCCGTTTCCTCTTGTCCCATCACTTGTTACTTTAGAGAAGAGGCCAGCACCCACCAAATTCACATCAGAGGGGCATTCTTGACCCAAACTAAAACCTCACAAGATGCACCCATTCCCTACTAACTGCTGAGCTCCAGGAGGGTGATGCTTCAGGGACTCTCAGCTTCCACTTAAACTCACAGCAGGTGTATTGCATTTACATAATGGCTAATTTTCATATTTTTACTAAAAGATGTACACGTATATGGTATTTTTATTAGCAGAGCATTTTTTTTAATGCCTTTGTCCTTGACCTTTGTGGTACATCCTTCTCCACCGGGCATCAGGTGCGCACACAACCTGACGTCTGCCTACCCAACGACCTTTCGCTCCTGCCAGCTTTATTTACAAGCGTTCTCTCTCTCCTGCAGCCCAACAGGACATCCAGAAGACACTTTTTGTCATATTCTGAAGGATGAATGCATTATTTCCTTGGCGTGCCAAGTTTTTCCTGGCTCGCCGCCCGCGATCCCTCCACCCACACTTCAAGGCACTTTTCCCCGCAGCAGATTAAGAAGCTGTTTCGGTGCCAGGTTGATAGCAACGCTTCAGTGCAGAAGATGAACTGCAAAGGATATGGATCCTGCTCCTCCTTCTGTTAACAATATTTTACAACGAATGATTCCACTAAGTCGGGGAAAATGTCAGCTTTAAATATATAGGCAGAAAAATAAAACATGCAAGTACGCCGGGAGAACAAAGAGCAACGTGCCCTGGAAACCTCTTCCCCAAGGAAGTAGCAGGACAGGATCTATCCAAAACTCAGGAGCACACTAGACAGAGGAGACCAGCTCTTGTGCCAGCTTATGTTCTGAAAGCCTAGAAGCAATGATTCTGCCAGCTGCTCAAATGCTCCAGCACGCAGCCAAAAGTAGCTGGGGGCACAGGCTGCTCCCATACATCGAAGCAGCAAAGGACAGCCAAGAGTACATCCCACCGGCGTTCCTCCCTGCATCCCGCTCTAGCCAGCATCTCGCCGGGAGCGGAAGACACAGCTGCCAGTATCCCTGCTTCTCTTGGCCAGGATAGGACTTGGCCCAGATTTTGAATACGATTGATTTAGTTACCTCTATAAAATCTGGAGAAGGAAATGCTCAGCTGTTTTGAACTGAAATGATTTTTTTTTCTCCCCCCCAAATGGAAGGAATAAATTGAACCTCAGCAAGTTATATACCTATATAATAATGCTCATTTCAGACATTTCTGCCAAATACTGAGTGTGATTGGCATTTTTCTCTTTAAAAAATTGTGTGGAGCAGTTGGTACAGCTGATTGATTGAAGTCACTCCAAGTACTGATATTTCTAAGTACTGAGCCAGAAAGATATTTATGTATGCTGTGTACTCCAAAACGGTGGGGACCATTAATTTTTAGTACTCCACAGGTTGAAGTAGACACCTTGGCTTCACCATGAAAGTCAGGATGAGACCTTGGTCGTGTTCCCTCCCCCAAAGAGAAGATGGGCAACAAGGAAGCTGTGCTAGGACCCAGCAGACTCCCAGTTTGGACAATAAGGGATCAGGAGGTCCTGGCAACCCATAAGGACGTCCCACCTGAGCCTAGTCTCTACGCTGTGGTTCTACACCTGGTTACAATAATTTTTCTTGAGTTTATGGAACTCAACAGACTTCCAGAAAGTGAAATTTTGTTCTCTACAGGGAAATATGCCAGTCGCTTCAGCTTTCACTGAGATTGTGGACACAAATCCAGAAGCAGAACTGGATCTCACAATCACAGGCACAGTGCACGAATTGTGGAACATTTTCACGCTGCCTGAGCACTTACACAACAGTTACTAAAGGCCTGAAAATCTAAAATGATCAAAGCCATTTCCTCATAGGCACCAGGATAAAAACATAGGATGAATTAACACAGAGTCTTTGTTCTGAATTTTTTCAAATTCCTGGTAAGAATTCGGAAAGAATTCCAGATTCAGACTGAAATTCAACATCATCTTTTACAACACCGCAATATGTAGGGCACGCCGGTGAGCCATCTGGATGCATATAGGATTAATGTTATCAATCAGGATTTAAAGTAAAAATGTATTATTCACGTCTTTAGGGGTTTGACATGCAGTAACCATAGAATATTTGAACAATCATAGAATATTTGAGATCACTGGAAAACAATCAACGATTGGGAGGAATATAAAAAAACCCAAACCTGAAATGGAGAGCAAGCTCAGCTGAAAGAAATAAAACTCCTGATGACAGATGGCATTAAGCGGATGATCTTCCTAGATAAGCGTTGGCTCTAATGCTACAACAGGGTTGATAAATATGTTGAACAGCTTGCCTGGGGCAAGTCAAACAAAGCCCTCGGCAAGAAATTTAAAATGCAGTTTGCCTAACAGAGCAACTAAAGAGGAATTTCTTGGCTCACCATTTTGCCAAGATGTGTTCTGTTCACACTGCATGAATTCCCAGAGAAACTGTTGGGTTTGCTTCTTTTTTCTATAGGAGAAGCAGAAGCCTCGTATTCGTTCAAATTAACAAATATCCCGGCAATTCCTGCTGACATTGGAAGTGTGTGTGGGCACATGTTTGTGTATGGGTGGATGGGTGTTTGTATAAAATCTGCACAACAGATTAGAATTATTGTAAAGGGAAAAGCAGACTATCATCATAGAAAAGGAATGTTTTACTGTCAAGAGAAAAACTGCCATGTTCTTAGCGCAAAAAATACGCATCACGTGTCATAAGTATAAGCTTGACTTTTGAAAAACTCTAAGACAACAGCACCCAAACTGGGAAACGCAACAGAGAGAGATGGAAAATGATTCTTAAAATGTGTTTATTTAATCCACCATAAAAACACGTTACAAGTTATAAATAATACAAAATCAACAGGATTTAAATAAATCTGAAGCCAATATCAAGAATGTCAATAAGCCACAAACTACAGTTGCTTTAAACTTCACAGTTCGAGTATGATAGGTATCAGATACTCCGATTTAAATGCAATTTTGATCCTAACCAGCAGAGAGCAGGGATATACACAAGTCAGTGCATTAAAATACTTTCAAAGATGGCCTTATTCCCTGCCTCAGTATTCTTTCCCCACCCAACATGCAGGAATATTTAAACCAATTTTACCCTGAAGGTCAGCAAAACTGGTTTGTGGGGACTCCACATAGTAAGAAAATCCCA
Organism: Syrrhaptes paradoxus; assembly: GCA_013400615.1. Taxonomy (NCBI): domain Eukaryota; kingdom Metazoa; phylum Chordata; class Aves; order Pterocliformes; family Pteroclidae; genus Syrrhaptes; species Syrrhaptes paradoxus. Next base: position 28,574 of record VZTO01017144.1, on the reverse strand, counting down.
TCATCAAAATCCTCCGTTGGAAAACTTCTTGCCTCTAACCCCCAGAAATGGGAAGATATGGCCCAAGCAAAAAATCATTTGTGCTGAGCTGAAAGGTTGCCATCGCACACTGGGAGGGAGAATATGTAAAAGCAGCAGAAGCCAAACTTTCTGAGCTTTGAGAGATGCCCCAGAATGTCCCTGTACCTGTGACAGGTGCCTGCACCCAGCAGAGCTGGGACGACGACTGCGCAGCATCACCTGCGAGCTGCACCCGAACCGCAGAGTTCATCTGGGCTGTGAACAACACAACGAACACCGAATCGTTCCGAAAAGGTTAAAAGGAGCTGGAAGATGCGCAGGGGTCAAATATATCCATACATGTCACGGGCTGTACCCCCCAGGTCCCAGAAGGACACCAGGGTGGCGATGTGCCGCAGGAGGAAGCCTGGCAGCAGACGTTTGGATCTGGGGAACCCTGTTTTCCGCCTCTCATCCAAAACACATCAAAGCATTTTGCACACAATAATTAAGCCTCACATGAACCATAATTTACGAATTATTACTTTAAGTACACAACAACTGAGGTATGAGTGGTCCCAAAGCAAAGCAAAGAATCTGGAAAAATACCAACGGATCCCAACTAACAGGTCTTTGTCTGAAATATCTCTTTTTCAGGCTATGACTGTTGGGTGATAGAAATGATGTATTTTCTAACTTTTTCTTTCCCATATTTAGGTTGGTTTGTATTCTTCAGTAAAACTTTGCCTAGATAAAATATAGCAACTTTCAGCTTATTTCTCTCCTGTCAGTGGAGTATAGCTGCAGTGTAAGAATGAGAAAATAAGACAAAATAAGGAACTGTTTCCAAAAATGCAGAAAATATATTGGAACATTGCAATTGCTTTAACACATTGAGCGGGATAAAACAACCGGTTATCTTGATATTTGCTAGGTTGAGGATGGAACCAGTCAAGACTAGGCACGGGACAAGAGAAATCAAAAATGTTTCACAATAAATAGAGGATTCATTAAAAAAGAAAAAAAAGTTCAATGTCTCATGCTTGAAGATTTCCCTCTTTTTTTTTTTCTTTGATCAAATTTCATTCATGAAACGGAACTAATTCTGTTTACTTGGCACTGTACCAGTAATCGATCCCATTAGATTTAGACAGGTGTAGGACTGGGAAAAATGAGATGAGAAGGTGGCTTTGGGAATTCAAGCCTGAATGCAGGCTCTAAAATATTTTCTCTCTGAGGCTTGTTTCTATCATTAGTGGCATTGCTATTTTCAAAACATCACACAAAAGCCTTCATCACAGATCTGAATTCTGTTGTGCTGGGTTCTGGGTACAAATGTAGAACAAACCAGCAACCTCCCCAAAAGTTTAGTTTTCTTTTTCCAGGGCCATTTGTATTGGTGCATCCCACAAAACAAAAAAAAAGAGAACTGTCACAAATTGTACAATTCAGGAATTGGAAAACATAACCTCATGTTTTCTTTAGTGTTTGGGGATTTGGGAATGCAACTGAGTGAATGCTCACGGCTGGGAACAATTTGGCATCATTTTCCAGGAACAACTGAACCCCATAGAAAGCAATATTGCACCCAAAATGGGTATGACCTGCAGAGAAGTGCTGTTCACAAAGTAAGAACAATCAGTCCTTAAGTGCTGAATATTTGGATTAAAATGGTCTGTCTTTCGTGTCTAATCGATTAAAGACCAATCTTAAGAAGTACTGTAAGGACTCAATATTTCTTGGTCACAAAGACGATGACGAAGTGTCCCAAGGAGGCAGAAACAAAATCAGGGTTTGTGCTCAAAATTCTGACTCCTTTAACTACTTAGTCATTTTAATTTCTCTTACTAAATAAACTATGGGATCAATGAAAATGTGATGAGTACGAATAAAAGCATCAGAAGTTCTTTGCACACTTCTAAAGCATCCAAAAATCGAATCAAATCTTCATCTGAATCAACACAGCAGAACGGCAAAGGATACAGTAAATAAAGAATAAATTATGCCAGCTTGTGCACAGGTAAATTCAGTCTAGCCACTTTTCTATCTCCTTTGAAGAAGGGAGCAGATTCTTAATATATTACCTTTCCAAAGTCTGTAAGGGATAAAAAGAACCTCTGGTACAATAATATGTGAAAGAGATTGAGATAGAGCTACATGGTCCTATCATCAACCTGATTATTTGCTTCATTGCAAAGCATCACATCTTTCGTTCAGTCATTGATTCGAGGCTTTCAAATCATTTTGTGATCTTCCTTTTGCTCTAAGCATTCCAAACACTTGGCAGAGATTCATTTTAGATCATCCTCGGTCATTTGACACACTTTAGTGCTCTGCTGCTCAAGTGGAACTTGATGTACACATAAAATAAGAGATGGCATCAGGGCTGTGTAATCCATTTGATTCTCTTGAAGCTGCACCTTTCATATCAATTCAGCTCTGCAATAACAGCAAAGCCTTACCCTCGTCTGGTGAAAATCTCTGGAATCTCTCTGCAACCTTAGGGAGCTTGAAATATATAGAAGGAAAACAAAATATATTCTGCTACTACAAAAGCAAAGCACCACAAACATTTTGTTACCAGCTAAATAAGAATCACTTTTAGGGCTATGCTGCAGAAAAATAATAACTTGTCTACAAAGTTTGTTTACTGCAAGGAATAGAAATCTTACCTTTTCTTTCCTTTTTTATTTTTGATAACTATTGCTAAGTTAAATTAACTGCCATAGACACATTCAGAAAAAAAGTAATCTCATATTACTTATTCTATTTACAACGTTATATTTTAGACAACAACAGAAAGCTGTAGGCACCCTGACGATTATTTAAACTTACAATCTATAATTGCTCAGGAGCAAAAAATAATTACATTCAAATAACAAACCAATCCAACAAGCAGCCCTTTAGTCCTCCTTTGCCCAGCTCCACAGAAACGTACCCTTAACCCTTTTCCAATAAAAGCCCAAACTAATAAATGCCTTCTAAGTGTACCTAGAAGATCATTAAAATTAATCTATTCTGAACCATGGCTGTCCATAATGGCAATATAGAATTTCCAAGAGTTATTTTCTCATCTGTTCGTAGCCAATAAAATGATGGTAGGTTCTCACTTGCAGAAGAGAATAACTCTTTCCTATCCACCCCAAAAAAAGACAATACTCCAGAAAAATAGCAGAGAAGATTGTTATAGAAAAACTCATTTATATCCAGAGAGACCAAACAGACGTGTGGTTAGACATTCACCATTGATGCCCTACTTGAGGTGCACCCATTCCCAACAACCACGGTACGTCACTGTTGAAAATAAAGTAACTATAATAAATTCTGAGGCAGAGCGTCTGTGCCGCGTTGCTGGCCGTGCAAAGGAATTGCCATTACGCACAGCAAAGTCCACGACCTGCTCACTCTCCTGCCCCACGGTTTTCTTAGACATCCTGGAAACGTCCTGCGACCCCCGGCTGTGGTTGGCAGCACACAGAGCTAGAGGGCATCACGAGGCAGACAACCTCTGCCTGCCTTAAGGGCTGCGGGAGCATGATCCTGTTGAAATAAAGAGCCTCTCCATCCTTGAAGCTGGCTTTTGGGAGAGCCTCCTAACGTCCTACAGACACACACACTGACATCTCCTAAAGAAGCACCGTGACAGCTGCACAGCACCCACCTAAGGTGGAAATTCCCATCTCCACCGTGAAGTTGGATGGGGCCATTGCACAGCAACTCTTTGAACAAGCAAAGCTACCCTTATTTTTGCACGCAGCAGAATTTTTCTCTTTCTTCACAGCTTTTGAATCAGCAATTATTATTTTTTTTTAAAGCAATGCAAGGTTTCAGAATAATGCAACAGTCAGAAGTGATACATGACAGACGAGCCCGAGATACAACAGTGAACACTGGAGCGGATCATAAATCAGCTTGTACAAACCCTGGTCAGAGAGCATTTGAATAACCACAGCTATCCAGCCAGGCTCGGATAACTCTGGTACCGCAGTCAGAGACAGAGCTGTGCTGCCCCAGGGTGGAAGCAGTAAGAGGTCCCTCCCCAGCCTTCAACCCATCTGCTCTCCAAGCACAGAGCATCTCCCACATCCATGCCAAGCCAGACACACATCCAGAAAAAGCTGTTGCCTATTTTACAGCATTCACTGTGCAATCAGTCGTTTTGCCTCCTTTGGGGTTGTGGTTTTTTGGGTTTTTTTGACATACGACTTCAAAGCAGGTCAGGTGTGATTACTACAACACGTATCAAGTTTGCAAAACTTGCCCAACTTCATTGTCCAGCAGCAAACGACTCACATGCACCTTTAATTTACTATTTCACATCACAAATCTTTCTCAGCAGGGAGCTAATGACGACTGTGGCTTGCAATTCTACGGTTTTCAACACCATTTTCAGCGACAACTCCCATGGTTTCCAATCGGCACACGGGTTCTAGCTACCTATCCTGTCCTCGTCTCTGACTTTTGCAGGATTTTCTGAGTGGTTTGAATAACTCTCACCGGATCTCTCTTCAAGCTATTTCTCCTGGCCCCATTTCAGCCTGAGAAATCTTCTGTATGCAGAAAAGCCTTTGGCAAGGAAACCAACAGTCTTTTATTTTATTCCAGCTTTTCTGATTTATTTTGAAACTGGCTCCCACTTCAATCCTTTCTTCTGGCTCCTACTTCTTACAAGGGGAGATATTCTGCAAAATATTCCTTTTCCATTCCCCATGCCTATCACCGTTCTGTAGACCCCTCACACCCCGCGAGGTTATCTCTATTTCACACTGAACAGTCCCAGTGCACCCTGTTGTTCCTTGTACAGAAGATACTCCATAATTCTGACCACACTTTTTGTCCCCCTGAACCTTTTCCAGTTCTGCTACATCTCTTTTGACAGAAACACATACGGTATCCACCACATGGAAAACCACGGGTTTATACACCGGCATAACAATTATTTCTCTTTTGTTCTCTTTTCCATTCCTATTCCACTTCCCAACAACAGGCATCGACCAGAAAAGGAATTGCATACTTAGGAATCAGTTCAAGTCCATGTATTATCCTCCTCCTAGAACTTCGTATAAGAGAGTTTGGGGCCAAAATACGACCAAGGGAGCCATCAGCACAGTGCCTTTGCCTCACAGCAGGCTACAGCAGGGAGAACGCAACGGGTTGAGATCTCAGACACTCTTACAACCTCAGGTTCCAAGCTCCAGCACATGCTCCAAAATGTTTTGGATCCACACAGTACCTTGAATACTTGGGAAAATATTTGTACACAGTCGATAAGTGTGATAAAGCAACAAAAGTGCCTCAAGGCTACAAACATCTTTGCTTTACTCTTCGGTTTGGTCTACAGCATCGTAAAGGATTAATAATGTCGTTTGAAATAAACAACTGGAGGGGACAGAGATTAGTTTTAAAATTAGTTAGGTGGTGATATTTTAACTGAAGATTTAAAAAGTTCGAGGATACCTTACAAAAATATGAATTGTGACCATATCACATGCACTAAGGAATTGGGGNCTTTGCTTTACCCTTCGGTTTGGTCTACAGCATCGTAAAGGATTAATAATGTCGTTTGAAATAAACAACTGGAGGGGACAGAGATTAGTTTTAAAATTAGTTAGGTGGTGATATTTCAACTGAAGATTTAAAAAGTTCAAGTATAAATACACCTTACAAAAGTATAAATTGTGACCATGTCACATGCACCAAGGAATTGGGAACCTACTCAAACATCTGTCGAGTTCTGCGTTCAGCTGTGGGGCCCGCCACATAAAAAAGACACGGAGCTGCTGGAGCGGGGCCAGAGGAGCCCCGGAGATGGTCCGAGGCTGGAGCAGCTCCCGTGCGAGGACAGGCTGAGAGAGTTGGGGGTGTGCAGCCTGGAGAAGAGAAGGCTCCGGGGAGACCTTCCAGCACCTTCCAGTGCTGAAAGGGGGCTACAGGAGAGATGGGGGGGCTCTGGGTCAGGGGGTGCAGGGACAGGACGAGGGGGAAAAGTCTAAAGCTGCAAGAGGGGAGATGGAGATGAGATGTGAGGAAGAAATGTTTCCCTGTGCAGGGGGGTGAGGCAGTGGCCCAGGGTGCCCAGAGAAGCTGTGGATGCCCCATCCCTGGGGGGGTTAGTGCAGAGTAGAGGGAGTGAGACTTCACCCTCCTTCACAGCGTGATTACGAGTGGTACCCAGGATGAACTCTTCCCGGAACTAAATGCAGGTTTCATCTCAAAGGGAACCAACTGGTTTTCTCCAGAAGACAGCCTTGGAACAAAGAAGTTTGCATATAGTAAGGACAAAAAAATTAAAAAAAAGAAGAACCCAGGTGTGAATTTCTGCAGTAGATGAGAAATAACCACTTCAGCCAAGCAGCACACTGCACCACAGTTTGAAGAGGAACAAGGTTAGCTACCAAAAGTCCTTCTTTATCTGAAAAACATGTCCAGATCTTTAATGCAGCAGCACAGCAAAATGATCTTGGGTTTACTGGTCTCCAAAAAGCAAAGTAATTGATAGTCTCTTTATCTGCCACAGGGATAAACACCATCACACTTGATGAGTCTGAGTACAAGCATTTTGACACTTAAACCCCTACATTTGTCCTCTCTTGGCTTGTCAGGCACATGCCACCAAGTAACACCGAGTTACTCGCATCTTGCTGTGCAGCTGGACTGTACATTGTCAAGGTTTGTCTGGAGGCTGGAGTCACATTGAGCTAGCATCAATTAAGACACAAAACACAGTGCTAACAGCATACGAGAGAGCGATCCAGATCACAAAAACATTCAGACCCATCAGATTTTCCATCCCAGAAGAATGAGTCAATAATAAGCCGGGTGACCATCAGCCTGAGTCCGCAGCGAGGCTCCGTGTCATGCCTTTGGGTACAAGGACGGACACCCTGCCCTTTCTGCAACTACGCGTCTTCAGACAGTGTACCTCATTGCAAATACATTGCAGCATTTCGCTCAAGTTATATCCTTTTGACTTGAATGCGTGACTGCTACTACATAATTCATAACATGATTCTCAATAATTTTCAGTCAAGGTTCAAGCAGAAATGTGTCACACTAGGATTATATTATTTATGAGCATAATGTTGGATTTAAGCCAATGACACACCAATAAATTTTATCTCAAAGCCTGACATATTGCATGCTGTTTTCCCTGGCTCACAAACAAATAACGACGCCTGTTTCAAAATTACTTACAGTTCAACTCAAATCAGAAATTTTTTTTTATGAGCTCTTATCTTATTTGAAAAACTGATCATATTATTTCTTTCTTGTAGATGCTGAAGTGTATTTTTTTCCTTCATTTCCAAAGTGTGTCCTGCACAGAGAGCAAAGCCAGGTGCTATTCTAGCAGAAAAATCCTAAAGGGTGGCATTTTCACCCTCTTCTAGAGACAAAAGATTTGTGTGTATTTCCTAGGAAAAGCAGAGAGTGTGTACTAGCCAGCATAAATGAAAAAAAAAAAAGGAAATAATCTAATAATGTGGGCAATCCCCTAAATACCGGGGTAAACAGCGTACCTGGCATATACTGGGACACAAAGGATTTTGTGAGAAATAATCTAGAAGCAATTCTCAGCCAACGTCAGGCACTCGAAATAGTGACCTGTGGGGTGTCCTTCAGCATGCAGCCTGGAACATCTACGTTTACATCTCTACAAACCGGTGTTCACAAGGGACAAAAGGTGTCCGAGCTCCCACGACGGTCAGTAGGGATCCAGGGTTCAGCACCAACCCATAAATAAAGGCATCTGGTGTCACCTGAGGTGCCTGATGGACAGAACTGGGTAAGAGTGGCACACAGGACAAAAGGTAGACCTGTGTCTTTGGAAGCTGGAGATGGAGGACAGTTCTGTACACGCGTTACAGTTACCTTCAGGTGTCTTTCTATGGACATTGAATCCCTAAGCACAGGTATCTCACATCATCTGGCATGTCCTAGACAAACCTACTTGGCTTTCATCTCCCGTGAGACCTGTATCACCCCCGCCAGCCCCCTGTGGACGTCTCAAATGCCCTAGGGCACCTCTCACGGCATCAAACATTTGCAGTAGACTTAGGCAAGCGAATCAGTTCCCCCCAGTCTAAGCAAGATGTTCAGACAGCGTTTGACAGAACAAGACCCCCACAGAGGGTGATGTATTCCTTTCTGAGCAAGCTGTTATGAACTGACCTCCAAATGTGTTTCCTCTGACTAGGGAGAAATTCTTGCAGACCACTTCAGATTACATACCTAATACTGAGAACAATTCCAGCCCCATGAGTTGAGAGCACCAATGAGATCAACATACAGATTCCTGTTGACTCCCCCAACCTTCAAGAGCATTTCTGAGCAAGTATTTTAAAATAGATTAAGATCTTTGTATCTTCCATTTGAAGCAAGATATCTGCTGATATATTTTTTTGAGATCACCAATAACCTCATCAGGTGAGAAAAACTCCTGAAAATCAGGAAAATCATTCTAAATTATTCCAAACTAAATAACCCAATATTAAGCAATCCATATTTTTAGATACAGGACCCCATTCACTCGGTCTCACATCCCCAGTCCGTGGCAGCAGTGCTGTAAAGATAAATCCATTCGGATCTGCAAGATGCACTGACAATACTTTGTGAATGTCACAGTATGTCTAAAACCATCAAAACTACCCAATTTTAGCCCTCCAAAAGCCTCCTTAGATATTTCTTTTTCTCTGCTGTTGTAACTACCGACAATTAACACGTTTTTCCCAGCTGAAGGGAATAAATCCTCACCGTTCTGTATGGTTTATGCTCTGTCACCATGCTCCGTGCTTTATTAACAGGAACCAAAGGATAAATGCTGATGGTCAATGTGTATGTGTGTATATCGTATATCCCAGCACTTAAACACACACACACACATATATCTCCCGCAAAGCAGCATAAATCCACCGAGGGCAGCCTCTGGTCATTAACAGGATAATTTACTTCTATTTCAAACTTAAACCAACTCAGAATGACGCCAAGCGTATGTCCATCCTAGTCACCGATAAATCCCTATTTATCACCCGCAAGAAATTACCTCTCTGGAAGGGTTTTGCATTGCTGAAGTAATCTAGGTGTTCTTTCTGGCTTTTTGCATAGAAAATAAAACATTTGTTAGAGACAATTCCTGCTGTTGGAGATCACTGAGCCTTACCCCAAAACCCACAGAAATTAACTCAATAATAATTTCAGTGGGCGAGTCCCCAAAACACAATTAAATGACTGTTTTAAGGTGAACGATGTTGCTTGAAAAGCCGCAATCTGATTTACTTTTAAAAACCTCCAGATCTTCACTAATGTGCAATACCCACTCTAAGTGGCAATCCACACAAAGCTAAATTCTTCGTTACCTCAAGAAAGGTAAATTACCATAAACTCGTCCCTGATGGAGAAGGACAGGTATTGTCTTTGAAGGCCACATTACTTTTGTTTTCAGAAGCCAAAAGAAAAAGAGATGTGGGTCCTTTGAAATACAAGAATGTTAAGAAGGGTTGTGCTGATCAAGGACAGCTTTCACTTTGCATTAGGGATATTTTATTGTCCCTTATTAGTGTTTATAAATGTCAGGAAATGTCCTTGGCAGAGACCACGCAGACTGGAGCACTCTGTATTTCTCTGGGACTGGCTCCCACAGCGCTCGGCAATTGGCCGTTTACGCTTCCACAGAGTTAATGCATAAACCCTGTTATATGCTATAGGGCAAGAGAAACAGAATATTGAGATTTTTCTTTTCAAAAAGTCCCTGAATTTCCCCCTGCAGGAAAGCTGGGAGGGACTTTTTACAAGGGCATGCAGTGACAGGACGAGGGGTAATGGATTTAAAGTGGAAGAGGGGAGATTGAGATGAGATATTAGGAAGAAATTTTTTATCATGAGGGTGGTGAGGCAGTGGCCCAGGGTGCCCAGAGAAGCTGTGGATGCCCCATCCCTGGAGGGGTTCAAGGCCAGGCTGGATGAGGCTTTGGGCAACCTGGGCTGGTGGGAGGTGTCCCTGCCCATGGCAGGGGGTTGGAATTGGGTGGGCTTTAAGGTCCCTTCCCACCCAAACCATTCTGTGGTTCTATGATAATTATGTTTATTTCTGTGTTTATCACCTTATTTTACAACACACTTAGAGGGGAAGTTTTTCAGTTCAGGTCTTCCCAGGCTAGACTCTTAAACAGAAAACATTCCCTGGCAATTGCTTAGAGCTGACGTAACTCCTGAAGGTTTGACCAGCAAACCAGAGCATCATCCTTCAGGCAAGATGCCAAGGAAGAGGATGTTTGGGCACGGGTGGCAAAAAGGATGAACCAGGACCAGAAAGCAGAGGGAGGGAACCGGGTTGTGTTTCAGTTCTTTGGAAGAGGCAACAAAAAGACACTGGACATAAGTCAGTATCTGGAAGATTTAAAAAAAAAAAAAAAGGAAATAAGGATCTATTTCTTTAATAAGCATACTGCAAAGGTAAGAATAGGAACACGATCTGGTTTAGGGACAGAGCAGCACCTCTTTAGGCAATCTCTTTTTTTATGTAATGTATTCACGGGTTTATTTCTTCACTGCAGAACTGCAGAAAGTTCAGTGTCCACTTTTACACCACCTTGAGAACATAGGACAGCATTAGCACTTCACAAATTCCCTTTACAATTCCAGCCAACTAGTCCACATCCTTCACTTTCCTATGATGTTGAAAGAGAATTAGCACGAGAAACACGAATCCCTTCTGGAAGACATTCCCTCCAACTCTCCGCTCTTGCACAGTGTGATCCTTGTAACATCTGCCAGTATTGCCGACGGTGTTTCTCCTACAATTTGGGTCACAGCACACACACCTGTTTCGACATCATGAGGTCTTATATTCTCTTCAGACAGAGATATAATTTCTTCTGACATGTAGCATGGTTTAAAGTTTTTTCCTTTTCTTTGAGCAACAGAGAAAAATTGTTTGTTCTTTTTTTACAGCCTACAAAAAAGGTATTTCTCTTGGGGTTCAAACTTTGTTTCCTTTGATTTCCTTTTCCTGGTGAACACAGCACATCACAAAAATGTAATTGAGTCAGACCAAAGGGCTTTCTAACACATTTTCTCATCTGACACGGCCACCAGTTTCCGCTTCTGGAAGAAATAAAAGGAGCTCCATGTAGAGCGATCCATTCCTAAAGACATCGTCACACTTGAAATGATCTTCCTTCAGTTGAGAAGTTGTCCTGCTCAAGCCTTTATTAGGAAGGGTTGAACCACCCAAGAGCAGGTTGTGTTTGAGGAGCTCAGCTTTCCAACTGCTTAAGCCCCAGAGAAAGGCTGAGAAACCCCTGGGTGTAACGCTATTTTAGTTTTTAAATAACCTTTGGAAGCAGTGGGACCTGTGGGATTGCACAGGGTACTCCTGAATCTCACCAGGACATCACAACTCAGGCAAAGTACAAGAATGATACGGCTCTACAGAGTTACCGGAACATGCTGCTGCCTAGTCAGCGCGGAGCAGAAGGTGACCAAGCTTGGATCTCTCTGCCAACTCAGAAATGTCTGTAATTAGATCTCATCAGTTACTTAACATCCTACTTCTGTCTACATTTTGTTTACAGCAAGAAACCAATTATCCCATTCCTAGCCAGTATATGTCAAGCAAATACAACCCAATTTATTTATTTAAAAAGCGTTATAATTACAAATCTGAACTATTGCCAGATTTTACTAAAGGTAAATAAGAGCCCTTCCATGAACGCACCATATGCACGATGCTTCCTCTCAGAGAAATAAGGTAGCACGTAAAGCACAGTGAACAGTGCCCTGAGATAAACTGGAGACTTGCAATAGCAGCCATTGGTTAAGAAAAACATCCACTTAAAATTCAGAAACATTGACCAGAAATATTTCTGAGAGCAATACAGCAGTGCATTTAAATGCGTGTAAAATATCCAAAGAATTACTGATGGAAATCCTAACTTACTGAAAGTTGCATATGTTCTGCAGCTTTGAGGCATTTCTTTCCATTTTTTTACATCTCTGTCTAAAAGGTAATTTTAGACCCTAAATTTTTTCTTTTCAAAATATTATCGACCCCCTAATATATGTTCAGGTTTTGACTTTTGGTTGGGTTTTTGGTCAAAATCAGTCACTAGAAGCAAAACACTTTTAATTGAATATATCTATGGCCATAAAAACTACAAGAAAAATTTCCAGACAAGCATTTATTGAATGACTCCTTCTTTACCATCCATAATACAAACATCTAGAGTTTCAGCTGTTTAAATCATTGAATTTGGGAATACAACCCCCTGTTTACTTCAAGGGACAAAATGATTTTTGATGCAGCATTCTACCATCTCCAGCGAGGCTGTGAGCAGCGTCTGTGCACCTCCTGTGCTCTCAGTGCTTCAACATTAGCTGGAAACTGGATTAAGAGGTCACTGGATGGTTAGCATTAAAAGATTTCCATTAAAGAGTCACCCTCACCCTCGAAATCTAGCTTTTTCACCATCATAGGAACAAGGACACACTCCTTTATCCTAATGAACAATAGGAGTATCTTAGGCAGCTGAATGATGCTAAACAGACAACCGGAGAATCTCAAGTCCATTTAAATATTCTTTTGAAAACCGTGAGGTTCTGTTACAGATGGGAAAGCTGCAGGAACAATGACCCACGTACACTCACTCTGTACCTTGATCAAAACAAGAAATCATATCATAAAGTAAATACCGCAGCGGTAGTAAGAGCATCTTGAAGCGGGTTTTGCAGGAGACGGAACTATGTAATGCAATCCCATTGCACTTTGCAAGCAGGTGAAAGGGTTCGTGTTTACAACCCAGCATTACATTTGATACTCTTCATTTCAGTGGTGAATCTAAAACTATCCAAGCAGTAGGAAAAATCACTGCAAGTAGGCTACAGCTAGAAAATCATGTGGTTATTTACCACTTTTTAGCGTTTGTAGATATTTTTAAGGAAGGGGGGTTACTTCTTAGTAACTACTGCTCCTCGAGACGTGTCCCTGTGCAATCCCAACTAAAGGATTAAAGGATATTTCTGAAGAATGCATTTAAGAAGCCCTCTCTTGCTAAGGTGGAGTTGGAGACTCTGCTTAGACAACTGACTAGCTCCGTTTCTTCCCCTCTAGTCCTGAAGTCCTGTTTGCTGCCAACGGGAGCGGACATGGATAGGACGAGTAACCGTCTGAGGAAGAATTATTAACAGATGATCTTTAAGGTCCCTTCCAACCCAAACCATTCTATGATCCTATAATTGTTTTTTTCTTTGTGTGTTTCCTTTCATTCCCATTCACATGGGGCCAGCAAACGCTGTCCCCTTGGAGGCAGCAAACCTGAACTGTATGTAGCTCCATTCTTCTATACCACGTATCAGAACGGGATGCCAACGCCAACAAATGACAACAATTATTATCAGAGTCATGTTTGTATACTATTATATTTCAGGTCTAATAGTAAACCTGAGAACATGTAGGTTTTCCATTTCTTCACAGCACAGATGGCAGCAGCAGGAGTTTTCACCACCTAGCCCAACATTTGCAATCACAATCTTGCAGAAAATCCAGGGCAATTTAGAAATGATGAAAGTTACCAGGCTTGATATGAATATAACAGAGTTCCTCGGGAATGATTCAAAGCAGGATGTTTAATAAGATTTTGTGCTCTTCCAATGAAATTCTGCAGGTAGGATATTGCTTTCCATGAAGTTTTGCAAATTGTGTACAACCAGCAGTGATATCACCAACACAAGCACTCACACCAACACCCACCACAACCACTGGAAAACTGATCTAACCATCACACAGGAAATAAAGGAGCTTTAAAAAAATGTAAACAGTGAAGACTGCATCAATATCAGATTGCACCAGATCTCTCTGAGCCTGCCTGCTGTAAGAAATTCCAAGAAGAATCTCTACATCTGGCATAACCTTAAAACTCAAAAGGTAACAATAATTTTCCATTAGCTCCAAAAAAAATTTCATCTCTCATTCTGCTACTCCAAGAATTTTTTGATGTTCCCAAAATCCACAGATAAGGGAATACTGGTAGAAAGACAATAGTGGATTAGAGGAACTCTAAAGAGAACTTGAAGAAATCATGATGGTAACTGAAGGGTGACACACACAAACCACTTCTCCTCTTCAACCATGGTAACCACAGAAAGATTAGCTCCACAGGGATGTTAACACTTACTATGACTTTATACAATAATCAATTGAAAAAATGATTTTTATAGTTTAGAGCAGATCACCATTGCCAAGCTNCTTACTATGACTTTATACAATAATGAGTTGAAAAAATGATTTTTGGAGTAACAAATTAGAGCCCGTGGATAACTTAGCCCTTTGCATTCCACACAGGATATCTACATATCTCAGATGTGAACACAGCTCCGGTGGAAAATAGATTAATATCAACAATTCATTCCAGACAGATCTGTACACTGTTACTACACAAGGACTGTCAGACACTGCTCAGGATTTTGAAACATTTATGCTATGTCTTTTCTTTTTATAGTTTAGAGCAGATCACCATTGCCAAGCTCCATGACTAAGAAAACACCATGTGTTTTCTCCTGTAAAATACAGACTCATAATCTTTAACCTCAGTAGGGATGATTGGATTACCTAACGTGACCCACTGTATCATGTAGGGAAAGTAATTTCCACCACTTCTGCCTTTATGGAGATCAATAACGCGTTTTCTATCGATGCACAGCCTCAGGAGCAGCTGGGGTGAATGGGGTCCCTGACCCAAGTGTCCAGGTTCATTCTGGGTGCCCCAGGACTACCGAGACATCCACGCTGCAGGACTGCAGGGGACCTCCACCCCGGGGCTTGGTGGCCGCAGCCTGGTAACCCTGAGCTATCTGGTTAGGGACCGCTCACTGTCCCAGTCCCTATCTGAAGACATGATGATACGCAGATTATTTTGATTGCTTTGATAGTCTGTTTCCGTGTTTCACCTTTTTCTTGCTGTTATTAATAAATTCTGTCTAATTACTCAATAGAATGTTAAATGTATTTTATCGTGTGTCTCAGAAACACTGCGTGTAGGTGTCAAATTTCCTTCTAATGCCTACTCACTGCAACCCTGAAGGCTCCGTTTCACCATACTGGGCTTTTATAGAGCATTGAGCATTCCTTCTTAGAATCCCTGCTTTCCAGGGTACTTCCTCCATTTTTACATATTTGTTACACACATTGCCTTGCAATTGCCAAAATTTCTGCATCTGTTATTGGAACAGGTCAGAAGAGGTCAAAACCAGTGATGATTGCTTTATACACCTACCCTGCACTTACTACGATACAGAACTCCACCGGATGAGATGACATAGCAGGTGTATCAAGTAGTAATTTAATATTTACTTCAACATCCCAGATAGATAAGCACTTAATAGGATATAATAGACGTCCTAAGGCACTTCTGTACCATCCTGCAGAAGTTAATAGAGAATTATATCCTTTTTAAACAATCCAATCTTAGATTTCAGAACAGGGTCAGTAAATTTTTCATTCTCTGGGACAATAGGTTTTAAGAATAATTGTCAGAGCAATCCCCTTTTTTTCTTCCTCAGTAAACTCCACAGGCTTGCCCTGAAGGACTAACACTGCTGAAACGGCAGTTCTGACGATTCCCACATTTGGGTACAGTCCGTATCTTGGTAAAAAGCTGATGATTGGGATCTATGTTTAAATGTTTGGTTTTTCCAGAAGTAATTAATTTCACCAGAGAAATGGTTTTTTCAAGTTTTACAAAAGGGCTCAATGAGTGACATATCCACAGAAAATAGCACAGATACAACGAAATCAAACATCTTCTCATCTGCAACGGGCCACCCTTCCAGCTCTGTTGGCATCCAACAGGAAGTTTATGAACTATTCACAAAGTGAAGAACAAAACAGCAGGTTTGGTTTGGGGAGTGTAGATGGTAACAGCTCTGCAAGTGCAATAGTTGAAGCTTTCCACCCACCAGTTTGAGTTCCTTGCATGAATTCAGCTCTGGAGAACCATGGATCATCCGCAGAATTTTGTTTAAACTAATGAATGATCTTACAGGAATTATCATACACAAAAAGCTATTTTTTGAATTATTATGGAACAATATAAGGGTTTACATTTTCTGTTTGTATAACTAAGAAATAGACTTTCAGTATACTCCTTCTGGGGTAAGGACATCTCCCCAAATGATCAGCGGCTTCAGCTGATTGCAGTGATTAAAAAATGACAATAGCAGCCCAGATGCTGAAACTCTGAGGGCTCGGGCTGAAATGAAGAAATTTGGCACGCAGTAACAGTGTACAGCTTAGAGCTTTCATTTTAAAACCGGTGTCTTACCAAATACAGCCATCTGTGTTCCCTCGGGGAAAGGTTCTACCATTCTGTTTCCATTGACATGATGTTTATCTAGAAGAAAAAAGAAAAAAGTCAAACTGTAATAGAATATATGCTTTGCATAAAGCCAACTGTTTGGTTTTTTTTACAGTTCTATGGAACCTGAAGTCTGATTTATCCAAACCGCCTCTGCTGTTTTCAGGGAAACTGAAAAACCGGAACATTTGAGGTTGACTTTAGCTGAACGGTCCTTTTCTAGCCATTATGGATACCCACTCTCAGGTGAAAGACCATTTCTCTAGAAATCTGGTCTATGGAAGAAGGCAGATGAGCTACAGCTACCAGGAAAGGCAGTTTAGAAGTTATAGATATCCTTGGACAAGGACACAGGGGGATATAAGACAGAACACCTATCCAAAGCAGTTGCATAAAAGTCAAACCAAGACCAAGACTTCCAGTCTTAAGGAATACAAAATGTACAGAGAAGTGCAATATTCTGGCATCGCCGATGCTCGCAGGGGTGATTTCTACACAATACAATAGTAGAAGCCTGGTTTTATTCCCCCCTTGAGAAGATGGTTCCCAGGGGCTAGAAACTGCTCAGTTTCCAAACTAAGTAATATATTCTTCATATCCCAGTGCACTTCTCTTTCATCTCAATGGACTTCCCTGAGCATAAAGAAAATTCTAGTCCCTGTGATAATGTAGGCTTATCACTATTGTATAATCAGGGTTGTAGGTATAGCCTGGAAATGAGCTCTCCAACCCTAAATGAAATAAAATATACAGATCCCCAACAGAATATTCCCAATCTTTTGCACTGGCATCCCCACATTAATTTCTTAATCTACTAAGGCTCCTTGTCAACAATGGTGGAAAGAAATAAAATCACTCGAACTCAAAATACAGGGTTCTGTTCACTAAATACTTTCCAGGGAGAAAGCCAAGAGATTTTCTCAGGACGTGTATTGTTGTATTTCCTGTAGTACAGAACCTGGTGAGGAATAAACCAGGTCAAATTAAGAACATGGGATTGCCTTGTGAATTCTCTGAAAGCAATAGTTCTCATTAGCAGGGAGGTATAGCACGGTACTAATCCCAGCTGGCACCAAACATTTATCAACAGTCACCGAGAAGGGAAAATCAGGGTTATCTGCAATTGGAGCAAGAGGTGCCGTGAAGTCAATTGTTTGCATTTAGGAAGATTGAATGTCCTGTGCCACACAAGCCAAGAGAAGGGCTTGAGGAAGGAAATTGTTGGGAGGTTCCAGAGTGGGAGTAATATGACCGGTGTTGTACAAGGTTTCAACCTCGTTAACTATAGCTTGTATTACTGACATGATCTACAGCCATCGGAGATGAGTGAACAGACAAAAAAATTGTGAAACATCATGTGAGATCAAATAAACCAACCCTGCCCCAGTCCTGATAGCTGCCTTCAATCAAAGAGTGAATGACATATATAATGTATGAAGGAGTTATCATTTCAAATGGTGAGGCTTTCAATATATTAAAAGTTAAATGAAACTTTAGAGGTGAGATGGGCTTGAATGAAAATAATATTTTCAGAGTTCTCAAGTTGTCTTCCAGTGCCATCACTTTTGTTTCAAAGATCTGAGACAGATAAAAGAATTCTTTTTCTTGTCATTCATACTTCATTTTACAATTTTTCCAGTATCCTCAGCCCTCTGCCTAGATGCACTAAATAGTAAAAAATAAACAAAATTTACATGGACTTTCACAAAACATACATTCAACCTTAGGAAGAAAGTAACAACACGTAGGTATAAAGAGCCTCTCAACAAACACGCTGTTCAAAGAACATTGTGGTTTCTGGCTTTTTACTGAACATTTTTTCTTGTGAAAACATAAGCTTTAATTCTCACCTACAAATTGGACTGAGTAGCTCCAGAAAATCAGAAATAATCTGGCTCCATTGGATAAAAAAAAAAAAATTGGAAGGACTTTCCCATAAATTGCCAACAGACAGAATAAATAACTGTTCCAAGCTCATCATCATTTCAGAGACAAGGGCTTACAATAAGTAAGATAAATCCTATAGCAACATGGAAAGATTATCAGTGAACACTGACCTGGCTATGAGAAGTTAACTTCAGCTTCCTAGAGGTGAAAACAACACTTTTCACCCTAGTACTGACAATATTTACGGGGTTAATCCTTCAGTGGACTACAACAGCATTCAGGCACTTGGAAAAGTAGAATTGTGAGGACATTAATGTCTTTATGTCACCCTCCTGATCTTCTTGATCCTCAGGGTTTCAACAGAAAGCCAGCTGGGAAGGAATACATTTTTATTTCTATTTTATTGATATGCAAGCTGTCAGCATTTTCATGAATGTAAATTCACAACCAACCAACGGGGGACTTCTTCTCATAACTGTCAAATGCTGCTCCATCCTCAACTGCAAGAACTCCCTTTACCATTTCCCAAACTGGGAGATATCTGCAACGTATTTTGCTCCCTGCTGAACAGAACCAGTACGTGCTGAAAGCAAACACGGATCCTGGAGGTCTTGACATTCAACTTCAGCTTCAGGCAAAGTCTGCTTCAGAGAAGCGCAGTGCCTGGCCCTCTCTCCTTAGATTCTCTGGATTTTTATAGAAATTATTCTTCACAGACCCTCTGTATCTGGGAAGCAGTATAATATATGGAAAGATAATCAAAAGTTGCTAAAGAGGTCCTCAATATTTCTTTTTTTTTCAGTCTTTGCAGCCTATCACTCAATAGGTTCTGACATAATCCTACAACTGCCCTTTGCTAAAGATTCACAAACTTCAATTAAAGCTCTGTCCGCGCATGGATTAGTCTACATCTGCACTAGTAAACTATTCAAATAAACAAGTCATATCTAGAAAGTCTTTGAGAGAGTGTTAATTAGCCTGCTGAAATCCTGTTAGATCCTACCCCAGCAATCTACCAGCGTGGACAACGAAGGTCCAGTGCCTGGACCTGTTCTCTGGCACATTTTAATTTATTTTAGCATCCACTTCATTTATCTTCACAGTTCCACGTATGTCAATGGTATCACATCAGTAATAGACAAATTTAACTCCAAAAGATGTTCAAATGAGAAAGTTTTATAAAAGATATCTCCACTCAAACCAGCCTGACTTAGGTTCTAAACAGATTTACTGTTCCGCTATAAGCCTGGAGGAAATTTAAAGCTCAGTTAAATAAAACCTCAATGCCATGAAGTCAGATTCCTAATAAAGTCATCACCACAAAATTTATAGCACTTATCAGACCTTTACCAGAATTGAACTTGCAATTATTAGAGACTGAAGTTTGTGCTTCTTTCTTAAATATGCAAAATTAAATCACTGCTCGACCGCAGAGCAGCCAGTTGCTCACAGGCAAAATCCTCTCTCACAGCAGTACAGATGAAATAAAAGTTTCACCAAGAACGCAATCAGCAGTGCAGAAAGTCTATGCAAGGCTTTTGCATAAGTGAAGGTACCCGAGAGGAGCTCCAGGTTAAGATACCTGAAGCCATTAATGAACACAAGTTCTCTATTTGTGGACCTGAATCAGAGAATCAAGGTTGGAAAAGACCTCAAGGATCATCAAGTCCAACCATCAACCCAACACCACCCAACCCACCAAACCATGTCCAAATGAAGCTGCTTAAAAAGATCTGGCTTTCAGGGAACGCTGATCCAGCATTGAGTGAAAACCAGAAATTTTCTAGACTTAAAATATTCAATCTCAAGCAGTCATTAAAGATTTGAGAACATTTATTTTTTATTAGCAAGAGATTCATATATTCTTCATATTTATCTTTTGATTCTTAAACCATCAGGGAATATTTAGACTACATATCCAAACTTGTTTTATCTGAGCAGCCAGAAAGTTATTACTTTTTAAATGAAAACTGAGATTCTCACATAATCAAATTAATCCAGGAGTAAGGGTCATATTTATACATGAGGACTGTTAATTTTCCATGGTAAGCACAGCCAGGAATTGAATTGAAAAGAGCTGATTAATCAATTACCATGAGCCTCCTCCACCTCCTACCAGCACTAACGTGATGGGGAGAGGAGGAAGAAAAGGATAAGCTGTGATGGGGCAAGGGAGAAACTTCCTAAAGCAAACCATAATGTATATCGTACGAGTTGCAAGGTGGGCACCAAAGGAACACCAAAGCATTGGTCACTTTGCAGTGTCAGTTGAGCAGAACATGTACATGTAACATTTAGCGTGGTTGCCATATTCGTTTAGGAAAAAAATGGTGGAAGTTTGGCAGTGCAGCGTTACCATTTAACATGTAATGAGTAAAAGGTCTGTAAGTGTCACTGAAGAGAGGAAATCCCAAGCTAAGTAGTAAAAATAAGGAATTCATTGCCCTTGAGTAAAAGTTCAACACAGGTGACACATGAAAACTCCGCTCAAAGGAAGCAAAATCAGCCTTACTTACCTGTATTTTCCAAACAAATATTTTCTTTTCAATTTAACCTCTTAACCATTTCATTTAATGAGTACATGTCAACAGAGAATGAACTAGATACCTGTTCATTTTTTCAAATAATCATATCCTTTACAGAAACTATACTGAAGTCTACAGACAGCAATTTATTAACAGTGAACCAACCCCACTAAAATGTTCCCTTCCATTAGGCTACACGGCCCGTGGAATTAAAAGACAGCAACAAACGTGTTATTCGCATTTTCAAGTATAAAATTTACTCGACAGCTTTAAAGCAGAACTCCATTTCAGTAGATTCACACATTTTCTGATGAGTGCTCCTCTGCACTTCAGGCACCTGGCTTAGAAAACAGGGATCTGACCTTTATTGTACTTGTGCCTAAAATGAGATACTCCAGTAAACCACCAGATTCTAAAAAATTCTGGGCTTCCAGAATTTCTCTTAACATCCCTGAAAGCCACAACTGACCAGTACTTTTGCAAAACAGGTCATTTATTTATATACCCAAATACGAACCTTGAAGCGTGACTTTTCAAACCTAAGGTTTATTTTTCACTGTTAAACCTTTTAACAGTAAGTCTTAAATCTTTTTTTTTGTATTTTTAAATTGCTAAATTGTTTATAAATCTTTTAACAATTGCCTCATCCCATTTGAAGTCAATCTCACTAAATTGGAGTTTGAAAGCCTAGTTGTCGCAGAGCCATAATCTTTCTTTTTTTGTCCCATCATTCTCAGTAGGCACGGCTGATGGTTGGATCAAAACAGTTATTTGGATTGCTCTGTCAGCTAGTCTATGAGTCAGCTTGGTACTTCTTTCAGACAAAAGCATAAATCCAAAACTTTTCACCATCTACCCATTTCATAACCTGGAAAATATTTCCTTCAAAAAAGGGGTTTAGTTCTCCAATACGGTATCTGAGGTGCACGCCAAGAGGAGTTACGCATGTACGATGTAGCAAAATACATCATATATGAGGATTTCATAAATTGTACAAGCATAGGGTTGTTCCAGTCATTAATATTGAACCAGACCCCTACTTCTTCAGACAGAGAGGAAATCTTTCACCTTATCTGTCCCCTCTCCCAGGATCTCCTGGATACCACAAAATGCTTTTGAGATGGTTTCACAATGAGCTGGACAGGACAGAGGGAAAGTCTGGCTGTTAAAAAGAAAGCTTGTAGGTTGTGCTGCTAAAGGAATAGGAATTATCTACTGAATCCCCCCATTTCCAACCTGAACTGTCCAAAACCATCCACTCAGCCTTGGCCCTGACGATGAGCCCCTCTTCATCACTTTGGGGATTTCAAAAAGCTACTCAGTGGAAAAATCCATGAAAGCATAACTTCACCAGGGGCGTGCTCTTCGAGGGCTAAAGGGAGGCAGGAGGAGAGGGCAGCACCGCTTCAGGTCTCTGCGGAGCTAATAGCGGTGCTGGATGTGTGATTCACGGCAGAATTTTGTCCATAAATTCTTCATAGCTGGCGATGAAATAGTAGCTCTTCTTTATTTTCAGGTCGAGCTCAATGAGCAGAACTGTCAGTTCTGCAAGCTCCTGTGTAATAAGAAAATCTAATGTCATATCAGACGAAACCCAAAATGTTATATTTCAAATCACTTTGCCTCCCAAAAGATATTTTCAGCAGCGGGACATCGCTGCCTGAACCCAGCCATTTATGTTTCCAAATCTGACGAGTCATTTTGGTTCTCAGCGTTGGCAGAGAGATGGCGTACATGATCTGCTGGGTTTCTTTCACCTCCCATTTCCGTAGTTCCATCCTCTGTCAGTCAGTAGAGATCAGCCGTCAACTCATTACCAATTAAAAAGAGAGATCAGCTACGTACCCGTAATTCACCGCCTACCACTATCAGAGCATTGGGTTATTGTTCTCACATGGTGGTTCCCAACTATTATTAAAAAAAGCAAATATTAATTACAAATTTTGTTGAAAAATTTAAAACTTTGCTTATTAAAAATGGTCAGGAAAGGCAGAGTGGTAGCTGAAAACACTTTTGAAATGTACTCCGGAGCTGACGTCTCACAAAGCGACACGCTGTGTTGCGCTGCATCCATTCTATCAAACAGATTACTCCACCGAAACTGATTGATGCTACCAAATGTGATGTGTCCTAGCACAGTGTGTCACTTCAGACCCCAAAACACACGGACTCCTCCAAAAACATAGGTTCTGCTTAACAAACAAAACTGAGATTATCGCACGCTGATTTTCTTCTGCAGTTCTTACTGGGAAATGTACCAAGAGGAACGCCGAGAAAATAACGACAAAAATTTCAGTTTTGAAAATGAAAATTAATTTGTTTCTTAGAAGAGGGGCAGTGGAGGTGCAGAGGAGGAGAAATAGCAATTCAGAAATTTCCAATCTACTGGGGTTTGCAGATTAGTGGCCGCACAGCTGTGCCCGTGGCGGTGTGACCGTGCTAATAGGCAGCGGCGTGTCGTGCCGCTATGGACCGCGGGGGAAGCAGGATGGAGTGCGGGAGGGTGGAGGGACTGCGAGGTCAGGGGAGCCCACGTGCACGAGGGGGAACGTAGGCTGCAGGAGCATGGGTAGGGCAAGGGGAAAGGTGGCTGTAAGGCTCTATATGAGAGCAGAGAGAGAGCAGATGGATGTACTGGGTGTGGGGTGGTGGATATGTGGCAGCTGGGGTGTGGGGGTAAAATGTGAAGATCAGGGACATGTCTGGGGTATGGCCAGAGGAAGGCATCCTAGAAAATACAATAATGAACCCTCTGCTTTCAAGGAGACAAAGCCACGTACCATTATGTGACTTTCACATGTAGGAAGTCCTAGATAGAAGAAGACCGCTCACATTCCCACTATCCACGTGTGCTGCTTGGTGCATTTTCTGATTCTGTAGGGCAGGTGTTCAACTTTTGAGTTTTGAGGTAGATACATTAAGGTTAAATTAAATATGCTTAAACTGGGATTCATGCCACTTGGCTTTATTCATCTCCAATGGATATCTGCATCTGAGTACTCAGCCTTGGATCCTTCTGTACTCTGGAAAGAACCAGACCCTTCTGCGGTGATTCATCTGACATATTTGGGATGTTTTCTTCGGGATAAAATGAATCATATCTAAAAATGTCAATTTCTGAGCAGTGATTATAAGGAAACTAGCGACAAAGTCAGATTAATTCCACCTATATCACCTGAAGGAATATCAGTTTGATTTATTATCTGTTCAGTGGGAGGATTAGATGTACCCCCGTGTACATATGTATTTATTAAAATATGGCCTTGGCACCAACAGAGATCCTGGGCTATGAACCAGGACAAATGTTAACAGTCAAACATATGATCAAAATAGCAAAGCAAACAATAGCAGAAGAAAATAACAGTCCTGTCTACCAGGGTTGCTAGAAGCAGTTTTGTCGCTGCTCTGCAATAACAGACGTCTCATCAATGCCGTGTTCCCCCGGCTCAGGCAGGTAACAGACAGAATGTATTAGGTACACATGGTAGTCAACTCTTATGATATTTTGGGGATTGTCACATCATTTCAATTCCCAAAAACCTAACTCATGGAATTATGACATATCATGAAAATCTCAGTTTTCATTTTTCAAACCTATGCTTTTTAACCTGCCTGTTAGATTAAAAAAATGGAGATCACCTACACTCAAAAATTAAACTAGAAATACAAATGTAATTTCTCCTTCTAAGAACATATGCAGTGTTCAATTCTTCAAGATTTTATCTTCCTAATACCTCTACAATATGGCTCCACTACCTACTGTACACGTAAATCTTTTGTTTAGATTTTCAATGACCCCCACCTTGATCGCTAAGATATGCTTTCCTCCAGACTTGAGAAAGGCTCTCCAGAGCACTAAAATTCCCCAAAAACATTGCTGCACAGAACAGTTCTAGTCCGTCAGTTTGACAATATCACTCTCCTCATCAAATTGCTTCTGTATTGCACCAAGCTGCTTGTCTACTTTCAAGACCCTCCTGGTGGTGACAGCACTGCCACCCACCCTTCACGCACAAGCTCAACGTCACGTTCCACCTCCGATCGCTCAGAGATGCCAGCCATTGCTCTTCACGCTTTCTAACAAGTTTCCTCACCATTTCCCCGTGCAGAGAGGGGACATCCCCATAAACCAAACCAGAGCTACCTCCTTATCTCCTTCCCTAACCCTCCTCTCCTTTACGGAACTATACATGAAAAATCTGACACCAGTTACTCTGCTCGTACATAACGTATACCCAGGCTGCCAGTACACGGACCTGTAGAATCATAGAATCACAGAATGGTTTGGGTTGGAAAGGACCTTAAAGATGATGGAGTTCCAACACCCCAATCTTCACCAGAGATTGAAATCTCCAACAGAGATTTCAGCTGTCTTGAGTTCGGTATTGTCATGCAGTAATCCAAATAAAAATAATAAAAATAGGATTGTGTTTACCCAATGCATAGCTGTTGAGTAATTGGGATTGATAATTATCCCCTTCTGCAAACGAATGACATCACTGGAGGGAATATAACAGCATCCCACCTTTTTTTGACTCCCTATTTCAATCAGCAATGCATCGAATGCACAGAAAAAGCCCCAAACGTGGAGCAGAGTTGTATTGAGTTATCCACATCACGCACACAATCCAGGCCATCCCTACCGGCATTGCTTTGCAGGCAGTGCTGGTAGCATCTGGTTGTTAGTGTAGGCATTGAATGAAGCTGATAAAATATAAGTGGACTTGATTTCAGAATTACAGACAATGCCTTTCAAAACTCCACTTCAAACCCTTATCTAAACCAGCCTGGATACGAATGCTATCGGACAGGCTGGAAAACCAAGAGATCCAAACAAAGGACGATGATAAACACGGCGTATCCGAGTTGGGAGGAGATGTCCAGTGGGGTGTGGCAAGGAGGATTGTTAAGCCTGGGTTTATTTAGCAGCTTTATTAATGATCTCAAAGAAGGGGTGAAAAGCACATGAATAAAACATGCTCTGGATACTCAACTGGGACATCATGTGTACACCATGAAAAATGAAAAGTAGCACAAAGCTCTAGGCGGAAATTCTGCAATGAAGCACAGAGAGATGTAAAGTAGCTCCAGGAATACAGCTGTTTTCTTATTATGGAAGAAAAGCTTGGACCCTCATCTTTCTTGAGGAAAAAAAAGGAAAAAAACTCCCTAAGAGGTCAGGGACCATGGCCTGAGGGAAGGACGGAAGATTCACAGAGGAAATAAACTCATAATGGCCAGACTCTGGAAACCCATGTGCCCCCAGCTTCTCTTACAGAGCCTGCTGCCGGGGATGCAATCTCTGTCGGCATGCTTCCCGGCACTGCTTGGCTCAACACCTCCTTCCTTGTGAATCAGCAATGCCGAATTCTAGGCTAGGCTATGCAAGGAAAAAACAGGTACAGAAAACTGTGGATCTAATGGTAAAATCCCCAAATCCCTTTAAGCACATTGCTTTTTTATAATTTCCTTTTACACGTTAATATCTACCTCATCTTCTAAATGTGGCTTTTGATGCTCCCTTTCTGAGGGTTCAACCCAAGAGCATCTAGGTCTTGTGCCAATTGATACTGGGAATGTTAACACCAACGAGCTATTATTGATTTCATATGTTCTCAAAATTCGACTCAAGATAATTTTTGCTGGACTTTCACATGTTCAAAGTGGGAAAATGCCTTTGAAATTCATGGCTGGCCATCAAGTTGTAGATAAATCGGTTTTTTTCAAGTCCTTAATTACATACATAGAGACATTACTCAAACTTTTTTTTTTTCCTGAGTAGGGACTCATAGGGAAACTCTGCTTCCCCAGCATCGACTTCTTTGACTAATATTACAATATTTTCATATTGCACTAAAACATGCCATTCGGGCTGATGACATCACCCTAAGTGTAACTCCTTTTTTTTTCCTGAAATACAATATGGAAGAACTTGACCCAGGAAAGGTTCCTCTCATCCAAACCACCTGGACTAGCATCAGGCAATTCATCTGCTTTTAGGCATCCACATCTAGAAGAGATGAATCCTATCCTGCAGGCAACTATTTTTCCCCAATGAGTACAAAGGATCCTACGGTGGTCGGATCAGATAAAGATACTGGGTCAAATTAATTCCAAGCAGGCTGTCTGCTTTAACTTCACGTAAAGAAGCAATACCAAAGAAAAGCCACTCTCATCCTTTTTCCACCTACTCTGTACCTTTAGGGGACCTTGCAAAAATGTCATGTTTTATACCAGCTTTGTATTTGTTCTGCATGAAAACAAAACAAAAAAAAAATCTGAAGATCCAAGCCAGTGAACAACCAGGCCTATTGTGATTTTTGTATCTAAAATAATCTAACCAACACGTGTTATTCAAACTTTACAACATCCTAGAAAGGTATTATATACCAATAATACAATGACAGGTTAAAGAACTTCACAATATCGCTGGTAAAACATGACTCTATTCCCAGTCCCTTGTACCAAGGAGCTTGTCCAAATCCTTCTCCAGCCACTTGGAAAAGGGTGTTTATTGGGCTAATAAAACCCAACGGAGGGAATTCAACAGTCATCCTCTATTAATGAGGTAACATCGCTCAGTCACCTACAATTTAATTTTTGCAAGGCCCTGAGATTTTAATTTGAGTAATACTTCTATTAATTACAATGTCTAATAACAATGTCTAATTCAGACATCTGTTAAAAGTATGTAATGTTAATTTATTGGAAAATCTCCAGCAGTGCTCAATTAAAACGTTCCCCAGTTAAGTTAATGCATATGATTCGTAATGAATAGCAGAATCAGACACTGTTAATAAAAATAATAGCAAATTAAAGACAATAAAACCTTGAGTTTAAAATCAACAAAATTAAAGACGCTGAATTTTTCATCAGGCGGCAGAGCGAGCATTTCTGAAAACACGATATCCTCACGCCAGTTTGCAAAACTATCTTGCGGAGCGTTGCTCTAAATTAGCACCTACAGGAAGCATTTGTTGCACGAAACACTGCAGGAAACAGTATTAATCCTTACTTATTAGATTTTTCTGGCTTTAATTGCAGTTTTCCCTCCCAAGATATTTTAAATACGTAGGCTTACTCAGAGCCCTACATTGGGCAGGGAGGGTTGGGCTATTTTTAAATAATTACGCCGCTTTGCAGCAGATCTGCAGCCCTGCAAGTTAAACTGATAGGTGAGACAAACAGCGCTCCTTCTCATCTGAACATTGCCATCATATTATCATCCCTGTGCCTGACTGCATGTCTCCAGCACGCTGTTAATCTGTTTTTAAAAATGGATCGACACGAAACCATGGAAATGAGGCACGGCACAGTTTTAGCCAAGCATTACAATACACCGCCGTCCCTTAAAGCACGACTGACATTTCTTTTTTTTTTTTTTTTGCCTTGTGAAGATGTCAGTAGCTTTGAGCAAGAAGCAGCATGCAGCCTGTGATAGAGTATCTCTCTCGCGCACGTTCCCCCTTGATGGCAGATTATCTGCCCGGAGGTTGCATTAGGCTTCAGTCAGCTGTCAGTCAGCAGATGAGCAGGAATGGTCCAGTGCTCCTTCCCCCCCTCGCCCATCTGACAGTGATAAATGACCAGACCTAATGCTCAGCTGAGCTTGACGGGTCCAGGCCTCCCCTCGCAATCTGTTTCAAACCAACATCAGCCTTTTTTCTGGTAATATCCCCCGTCGGCACGGCAAAGGTGGGAGCGTGGAGCACCAAGGTTAGGCCAACTGGCTTATCTTTTTCAAAAAAAAGGGAATTATGGTTTTACTACTCAAAGGAGGTCATAATCTGATGGGAAAAATAAAGATGAGAACTGT
>VZTO01017143.1:22853-41311 GCA_013400615.1 Syrrhaptes paradoxus | reverse complement strand
TCATACAAAAAAGCCAAGAATTTACTGTTAGAATGGTTAAAATCTTAACAATCTTACTCAAGAATCATTTTTAGTACAGACCTATTACAGAAAAGGAAAGAAAGAATTGTTACCTGGTTAGAATATTTCTTTCTCAGTAAGAGTAATAATGCAAATAAATTGTAATACATGAACTAAGTAGTTTCAACCTCTTTTTAGTAGTTTTATGCTCAGCCTTCCACTGTTTGTTTGGGTTTTTAAACTGGTAGTTTCAGACTGCAGAAGAGGGTCTATGTTGGGTGGTCTACATCTGGAGTCCTTCAAAGGAAGGAATATTATGTTGATGGAATATTATGTTGATGGAATATTATGTTGATGGTCTATTCTTCCTCACCCCAGGATTCACTTTATGTCACTGTTACGTTTGCTAGCACACTTTTATACCATTGCTCTTCATTCATCTGTTGCTCCAGATTACATCTGAATTCACCATATATGGTGTCTTTTACCAATGTTAGATGCTGTCTCTTGGTTCTCTTTGTTACCTTTAAAACTAATTGTGTCCCACTCCAGGTCTGCATTTCTGTAACTCACCATGGGTCAGTTGTTCATGGCCATGGGGTCCCCACTACCAGCCCTGTGCCCTGTCCTTTACCTTCCCATGCCCGTTCTCTACACCACATTCCATGTCTGCACTTCTCAAGCCCTCTGCTATTGAACTAAACCTTAATATTGTTATAAACAACATGAGTGCTAAAATAATTTCCTCCTGTTTCACCACTAAATTTCATCCTCACCCCACTTTCTTAAGTATCCTCCTCAGCCAGATGACCATCTTTGCATCTTTTGTACAAATCACAGTTCAGTACTGAGATGAAAGCTTTCTGATATGTTTTTCTTAGAAGTCTTTTTCTCCTTCTAGCAATGATAGGTGCCACACGTACAAAGATAAATGCATCTAATCCCAGGGATTTACTGCATTAAGAGTGAATCTTCTTAGACACCACATGAATAACAGCAGGAGATACAAAGACTAACAATCCTGTCAATAAAGAGCAAGAGAAAGAATTCCAGATTATTTTACTCATTTCTTTTACTCCAAATTTTATAATAGAGATGAAAATAAGAAAAGTCTTTATTGAGAATTTTTTTTTCAGATCTACAAAATCTTTTGAGTTGTTGAGAAAATTGGAGCATCATAGCAAGGGTCCTCCTATAACAAAGCTGTACAAGGTATTTGTGACAAATCTGTAAATTACACAAAAACCACCTACTTCTATGTTTCTGGAATATTATTGGGATTTCAGATCATATTATTTAGGACTTTATAATCCCATTAACACTTTTGCTGTTTTGAGCAATGCTTATTCCTGTTCCACCAATTGGTTTTAACTCTGTTCTCCACAACTCCTTGGGTCCAGCCATGCAACCAGTTTTTTTACCCTGCCCTTTCCTCATCCACTGAACAGGTCACCTTGTTGTAGAAAGACACCAGATTAGTCAAGCAGGGCCTGCCTTTCATAAACCCGTGCTGACTGGGCCTGATCACATCCCATATGTGCCGTGTGATGGCACTCAAGATGATCTGCTCCATAACCTCCTCAGCCACTGAGATCAGACTGACAGACCTGTAGTCTCACAAATCCTACTTGCAGCACTTCATGTAGATGGCCATCACTTTTGTTAACTTCCAGTCAGCTGGGACCTCCCTGGTCAGCCAGGACTGGTCACTCAGTACTCTTGGGTGGATCCTGCCTGGCCCCATAGACTTGTGTGTGTCTAAGTGGTGTAGCAGGTCACTAGCCATTTGCCTTTGGATTATGTGGGCTTCATTCTGCTCCCCATCCCTGTCTTCCATCTCAGGGAGCTGGGTCCTCTGAGAACAACTGGACCGAGGCAAAGAAGTCATCAGGGTGATAAGACATATCTTATCATAGACCTTGCAGGTCTGCAAGCAAGAGTTTTGTTTTTAATCTCACAATTTGAGAGACTCTCCATGCACGTACATCATGTAGCAAAGATATAATTTGGTGAAAGCCAGTGTCAGGCTTTGATGTAAAGCTGTTTCAATACAATAGACCAGAAATCCTCAAGAACATTTTGTTTAAACCAGCTAGCAATGTTTGAGAAATTATAATTACTAACCTTCATGAAATGTAGATTTAATTTTGCCTTGACATTTGATAGCTTTATGGGTCTGTCCTACAAGCCATTTTTGTGTTTCTGAAATGTGTCAGAGTGACAGTGGAAGAATCTAACGTCTTTTATGTAGACACTGAACAAACAACACTCGCAGCAGCACTGCAGGCTTCCTGACATTGCTCTGTCAAAGCATCATCTTCAGCTCCGTTTTGGAAGAATCAGTGATAGAGGTTGGTGCAGTTCAGCTTCTGCTTATTTTTGCTGAGACTGCCAATCAAATGTACAAGTAACAACATGCCAGAACTGCAGTGTTCTTCAATGTAGTCCAGCAAAAAGCTAGCAGACAAAGCAAACCTCATTGCTGTTAATTTACTAAAATTGTACAGCTAATCTAAAACTGAAACATCTCATAAGCACCTTATGAGTTCTTTGGTTTATCCAGCTACTGTGGCAATAGGGCTAAACTCCCTGGAAAGGCTGGCATATAAGAGAAGTAAATTTGGCCTTGTTTGGTTTTGGTTTGGTTTTTTTTTAGGATCCATGTACATTCGAAGGAAGCATACCAGTTCACGGAAAACTACTTCAATAAACCTTGTATTTTGAAATCTTTGAATTAATACCTAGTCAAAGACTTTGTTGGGAATGTAAAATAAGTTGAGCTTGTAGACAAAAGAGATAGGAGTCAGTAAAGAGAAGTAGCATTGCCTTAATAAACTCTTCCGTTCAACCAAAGGAATTCTAAATACAGTTATGTTTATGAAAATCTTTATTAGAATGTTGATTATTATTATTATATAAGGAAATTAAATTGATGCTAAATACACAGATCAAAAATTTTTATGCCTTTCCAAGGTCTAGACACTAAATAGAAAGCATAGGCTTGTCTGCATCTGTCAATATAGTTATTTTTCCAATGTGTTGATTCCAACCAACCCACACTGTAGCTATATCAGCCCCATGGCAGGAATGAACTGGTGTTAAGACTTTGGATTAGTTATATTCAGAGGGTCATGATTAGACCAGGGAAAGAAAATAATTTCTTAGAGAGCAGAAAGTGTCATAACCTGGCCTTCCATCTAACAATTAGCATTGCTACAAACTCAGTTTGGCAGGTGCACACATAAATTCAGCTTTCTGCTACTAGCTGTAAACTCTGAAAACAACAGTTATTTCCAAGGGATATTAATGGCAATGGTCTGGACCTAAAAGGAAAAGTTATTGCACTTTAGATCTTTGTTAATGAAATTAACGAACAAAGCCATAACATCTGATGGATTAAATATTACATTAGCAGTCCATTTCCAAAGGATTGATGAGTTCCTTGCTTGTTTCAGATGGCATTTAAAACCGGCAAGTAAAGCTGGCTAGCAATCTGAAGATCTGAATGCCTCTATTTTTTTTTTTTAACAAAATGCAATATAAAAAGTTTCAAACCTACCACAAATAGAACAACAAAATAGCAATTAAAAAAAGGCTTTTGTTGGTAAAGCTCTGCTTGAAGGCAAGACTACAGAGTAATGCTGCCCCAGGATACAAGTATCACAGATGCCTTACACAAAGGCTAATGAGCCTGTTGCCTGTACTGAAAACACTATTTGACAGTGGTAAAACTAACAGTAAGTCTATATTACTACTAATTTGGTGGCTATTTTTCTTCATTCACTAGCTCATCAATTCCAACAGTGTTGCTTTTAGGGAAATATCAATTGCTGTGGAAAAGTTGTGTAAATATGTCATAATTCTAAGTGCTTTTGTGACAGGATTATTAATATTTACAGTTCACATATATTTCTGAAGATACGAAAGTTAAACTTTTTAAAAATATTGAGTCAAGGAAGTCTGTTTGCTTGGATTTAGAAAGGAACAGTAAAGAGGACTAAGTGGCAATAAACAATCCAAGATTGTTGTAAGTGATTTCTAGTTTAGTTGCTTGGGAGGAAGAAGAGCTAATGGCTTGCCAACTTGTAAACACGATTTTACTGAAAATACTGCTATATAAGTATCCTCTAATAATACTCAAAGGGTAAATAAAATATTCATTTCTGTGGGATGTATTTTTTGTCAATTGTCATTATCTTTATTGATGGAGGAGCCCTCTGAAAAATGAATTTAAAAGTTAATGCCAGGAGGTTTTGACTACATTGAACAATTATTGTTTTACTACAACAGAGTAGAAGTGAGCAAAGGGAGCCTTGTAGTTACTTGCATTAGCTTGTATTTTATCTCCATAAAGTTTTATCTGAAAACAGTCAAGATCAGCTTGGATAACAAATGTGATATGAATTTGATAATAGTTAGTGGTGTCTTTTTTATTTTTTTAAACTGAAACAGATTTTTTTAAGCTCCACCTTCTCCGCTATCTATAATTTTTTTTCTTTCTATTAACAGTAGAGAATCTTTCCTCACAACACAATCTGCCACGCACTTTCTGTTAAACAACATTCTGTGCTTGTAAGAGCAAGCTGATAATCATCTGCTATTTGACCTTCTTCTTTGTCAACTTGCCCCCTCAACCCCACTTACATTGTGAGAACTGTTCNAGATTTCAGTACTTCAATGGGCTTTAAATTAGTACCCTATACTGAGTTTTCATGAATGGCAGCTTTGTCTTTTGGATATGACGTTTGCACCCAGTGTGCTTTTAACCACACCAGTGTAGTAGGGGTAGGTCATCTCAATAACACAGAAGGAAAGGGGATGATTGTCTCCACACTTTGAATGAAACAAAGAAATGGCTGAACTTGCAGGAGGCTTGTAAATGTCTTAGAATATGAAAAGTGCTGCGTGGTTCGTAAGCATGATTGATGATAAAATTTAATGTCAGACAAGTTAACAGCAGTCACTTTAGAAGAGAATAGTTTCTGTAAAAGTTAAGCATCTTGCTATACCAGCCTGGTGCCACTGGGTCTTTTCATCTGCTCGTTGAAGTGATGCTATTATTTTAGGTGGTGATGCTGATGGCATTACTGTTGTGAAAATTGTTTGGTGGCTACTGTTTGTAACATCACACCATGAAAAACAGAGGTGTTCATTAGGAGAAGACTGAAAGGAGAAAAAAACAGGAAGAGAAAATAATAGTTATTTAGTGAAAATGTTAATAAATATTGAGTAACTAAACAACCAAATGATTTAATCATCATCGTCATTATTTTAGCTATAACAATTTTTGCTTACATCATCTAGAATTGTCTATAAAATACAGAGGAATTTGGTGTGGTGTATATTCCCAGCATATGTCCATCAATTTTTAATATTTATAAATTCTTTGAGTGCATTTTTGAGAAAGTTTATTTTATATTATAGTTTTGCTTGTTGCCATATACACATTTTAAAAACACTTGGACTCGCACCTGGTAAACATTCTTTCCTTGAAACCTTTCTTATTAGAATGAGTGATATTATTTGACATTTTGTTGGAATACAATTTAAAGTAAGCCCAAAAGTAAACTGTACTTAACTACAGAGCAATTTAAGATCTGACTTAAGCATGAGGTCAATACCACAAGACAGTTTCTTCCTCATTTACAACAGCAACCATTTATTTAAATTGAGTGTAAAGTAAAATTTCTTGTACCATGTTTGCCTATAAGCAACCTCTAGTGAATATGATTGTTTATCCAAATCACTGTGTTTTCTTTGTCCATTTTATTTTCCATTCTTCTGGATCATTATCGTGGAACAGTTTTCCTGAAAAGAGATCCAGTTAATATTTTATGAGACAGACAACTTTCAGAATTCCTTCTGAGCTTTGCTAAATTGAACACGTGTTAAGTTGGCAGGTGCAAGAGCAGTGGAGCATTTTGTTAGTCTGGTTTTGGAGGATGAAATCACATGGTGCTGTCCTGGGAACACTGATTTTAGTCGCTGTGAAGTGCATCATTATTATTCAGTCTGATTGATCAAGGAAAGTACTCACTTCATTTAGATCAAGCAAATGTCTTGATTATTCTGTACACTGTCAGGTGCATGCCACCTATCTCATCTAAAGCAATGTTTCCATTTACAACTGAGAAGTAATAAGTGGATGATAAATAACTTGATGATTGTGAAGCTATATGAGCAAAAGAGAATGAAACAATGAAAAAGAAAGACAACTTTCATATTTTTCAAGTTACATGGAAGGAAGAGCACATTGCAGTTGATTTTATTCAAAATAGTGTTGGTATCAGATAAATTAGATATGCCTTCTCAGGTTATTTGTAAACAACTCTAGTTCATTTCATTATTTTATTAGACAACCGTGAAGAGACTTAACATGTGGTGTGATTTGTTTTTCGATATGAAGAGGAAATTTCTGAGATCCTGGAATGAAACTAGAGACAGTTGAACTCACAAATGTTCTTTTATGAATTGTTTTTATTATGTTCTTTAGATTCATTGGCAAAAAACTATACCTATTCTGAGATCTATAATGTTCTGTCTTTCATACTTCACAGTGAAGTCTAATTTTCATTTATATTATTCAAAACAATGATAAAATGTCATTATGCCAATGAGAAAACTTCACCTCTGTGGCACTTGCACATGCATTTTACAAACTCTGTTTAAAACTTTAGTTTTAAGCTAAAAGGGCATAATGGTAATAAATCATTAACATTTGTTATATATTGACTCTATCCTCAGCTATATGTGAAAGAGAGCATGATTCATGCTCTAAGCAGCTTACAATCAATGAACTAAACAAGATCACAATCAAAGACAGTTTCTGAAGAAAGAGAACACCTCTATAGATCAACGTGAGATTTAACCCCAGACTCACTCACCTGTGAGAAGAACAGTATTGGAACCATTTTATTGGATTATGGTGCTTTTGCTTTTCTGCATCAGTAGCGGACGTTGCTACACAGTCAAAGGGTGCAGAAACACAACCTCACTTCTTGCACCTCCTTAGGGTTCATCATGGAAATTCCACATCAGTAGATGATGGTGGCCCTCAGCCAGTGTTTTTTAGTTCTTCATTTTAAGACAGAGATTATAATATCCCAGATGACAGACTGATAACGAAACAATCACAAAAAGAAATTATACNCAGCCAATAAAAAAGGATTAAGAGAATATCAATGAACTTCACAATATTGGCAAAGTTATTCTAGAAGTCGGAGGAGGAGGCTACTCTTTCTCCTAACCCTCATTTTTTTTCCACATCATCTGTCATATCTGCTGCTGAAGTCAAGCCATGGTGGAGTTAGGAGTGCAAGATTTATGATTACAGAGTAAAATCCAGATGCAGAAAGCAACTGATTCTCACTGAGTATCTTGATCCTTCCCCCAAGGCTGTTACATATGTTATAAGAGACAGTCACTGAGTATAATACAGTTATATCTCAGAAACAAAGACCAAACCTCTGCCTGACACGCATGTTCAAGCCCATAAACCCATTTCTCCAAATAGTTTCACGATCTACTGCCTCAGCATGAAAATGTGGGGATTTTTAGTGGGATTTTGGGTTGGAATTTAGATTTTACATTCCACTTTTAAATTCTTATATTTCACTTCAAGCATCTTTGTGGTAAATTTTCTGAATAAGAGAAGATTCTCTGTATGATCCTGCAGTTAAATTATATAACCTAATGTAGAGGATCAAATGAAGACACATAGGCAGCTTTAATTCTAACCATTTGGTCTGTAACTTCAGCATTCTTTTAGCACAAATGTGTTAAATATTTAAACTATGCATTCTTGAGTGTTATATAAAATTACTAGAATTAAAAAACAAAAGTTAAATCATTACAGGAACTAAACCCAAGAGGGTTTTATTTGATAATCCCACTTTATAGATAAAAGGATGAGTCTCTCTTAATTTGTCCTTCATATTATCAATTCTCTCATTAGGTAGGAATATAAGGCAGGGATATTCCAGTCATCTGCCGTTGTGGGCAATTTGCTAGGTTCAAAAATAAACTTCCTAAATAGTTTGTTTCTTCACAAACATTAATGAAACAGAGAACTATAGTGAACACTGATGATGGTGAAAAGAAGGAAAAGATTTAGACTTTATAAGAGGGCTTAAAGTGAAAACACCTGGGACATTTCTGATGTTGGTTATACTTACAGGTGGAATTAGTAACTTGACTTACATTTACGGAAGCGTGTAGGAATAAGCATACACTTTCTTATGGATACTTAAGGAAAGGAGGGCTTATTTATCCTGCTCTGCTTGGTCTGGAATATTGGGAGTTCTGTTTCCAAGAAATGGAAGATGATGTGGGTATGACGGGGAATGGATGGGAAGGGGCAAGGAACCAATCTTATAAATTCTAGAAGGTGTAACTGGTACAATATTCAAAGTTAACTAGTCCAGGAAAGGATAACTTTGTTTTTCCACATTTAACATTTCATTTAATCAAGATGACCACACAAATAACTTCTTGGATTATTTATGTTTTCTTGGTCTTCTGGCATGACCTGACTATTTAGAGATATAGAGCTTCTATTAGAGGACTTTTAATCAGGTTTATCATTCTGAACTTGTTGCAGCAACTGCTGGCACTACCAGTGAACAGCAAAATTGAGAACGATACAGCTGATAGATTTTACCCTTTATCAGCTTCGTGCTAATTTAATGCAACACAGAATATTATTTGCATTACTTTGAAAGTAAAAAGATACTTCCTGTGGGATTACATCACTATTAGATGTTTCTTACTCTATTATGTGTGAGTCAACACAGCATTCAAAACAGGGATTCTATAACTTAATTTGTGCTAATAAACTTAATGAGCAGCCCTGAGAAATGTCTAAAGAACTGAATTATGATGGCATAGTATTTGTCAAATAGAGCTTTGTATTTTTTTGTGTATTGTTTCATTAAAGACACACTAGCTCTTTTGTCACACAATTGAAACTGAAAATAGCAATGTGCATTTTAAACATCTGCCACGCTGGGTGATCACTGAAAGAGAAACAATCTCCAAAACAGATATAAGTTGTAAAATTGGAACACTCAAGACGGTTACATTGTTTTGTTATGTTTTCTGTTGTTGAAACAGTAAAATTCCCCAGTTTCAGTGTGCGTCATTGACAAGGAAAGGGAGGAGGGACCAGTATACAAGACCTATTTTGTTAAGAGACTTTATAACAGCCCAGTTTAGTATCAGAGGGAACAGCTGAAAATGGTGGTACACCAGCTGAAGTGAATAACACCTACCGTGGTCATTATATGCAAGCACAGAAGAAAACAAAGAAAAAGTTTTATAAGGCTTCATACCTACAGACTGGGTTTTACCTGATAGCCGATAACCCCTCTGGACCCAAACCTGAGGGAAATCCTCTTTAGTCGCTAGCCTCCATGTCTGAGAAATTTTGTACCTGGAAGACATTCTGAAGAGCTTCTCTAAAAGAAACTTACCCCAGGAAAGAAACACAAAACAATCTTAAAAATGAAACAAAATCTTCATAGGAAATAGATTTGCCTGAAAAGAAATGTCACTTTTTGCCCTAAAGGGATGTGAGGCTTTGGTATGGGTCTAAGCGTTATGACAAAAGATGTACAGGAGACACTTGCCCTTCCAAAATCGCGTTTAGGAGCAGGGAGATACTCCAGAGAATTACAAAAAACAGAACTAAACTCTTAAATGTAAAATACAGATGGGGGGAAAAAGACACAGAGACAACATATATTAACTCTACTATAGACTACAAGAGCTTCTATAATTTCTTTGGAAAATGATAATGGATATCAGGAACATGATAAAAAACAGGACAGAGATGCCCCATATTTCAAATGTCATACTGAAACTATCTGAAGTTGAAAATTTCAAAATATTTTTGCTTTTTTTTTCATAAATTGGAACATACTTTTAATAAAAACTATCAATGTTTGGTCTGCCAAACCATGTCTGACAATCTTTCTTTTCTAATTTCATTTTCTTTTTTCATTATTTGTCACCACACTCTCAGTCTCCTCATCCTTTTGTTCTGTTTCTGTCAGTTTTTTTTGTCTATACCCATAAGCACCTACCTACTCTGAATGAAATAGCCAACATGGTGGGCCTTGGGCATGTCAATAATTCATATTGCACAGCAAAGAGGATTTGAGAAATACTTATGATCTCTGTAAATCATCTTGAAAACTTATTATATGTAGGATGATAGAGAACAAAATGACCTGTAAAACACCACATTTGGGAGAAGAAAGGAGAGAAGACAGCTTTTCTAGCATGAAGGACAAATACATATTTATTTATTTTGTAGAAATACTGGTGCAACTTCACCTGGTATGTTTTTTTTTTAATCACTTCTTGTTAACAATATTCTACTATCTTTAAAATAAATTATCAAATTTTAATGGGAAAAAAAAGGATAATGTGAAGGATGATTTCAGATTATATTTTTCACCTGGGATTTCATTGCTAATTTGTACATCTCAATTTTTTCTGTTTATGCTGGCTTTGCTCCACAGAACTTCAGCAAAGCTGTATATGAGGAATCAGTGTCTCCTGTTTGATGCCATGTGCTTCTGAAAACTCTTAATTTTTTTTCTTTCCTTTGTTAAATCCTTTAGGCAATTTTCTTAAAATGAATTGGTCAGTGTCATGTAGAATGTGCTAGAGATAGAATCCTTGAGTGGGATTCACACAAGGTAGTCTTCTACTGAAATAGGAGGAGGTTGTAGCAGATACTCGATGGGGAAAACTGTAAAGAAGCAGAAGTTGTGACTTAGCAGAGCTATGGGCTGTATGATCTAGAATGATGTTCTACAAAAGCCAGAAAGAGTACGTGTCAAAAAGTAGCAATTGAAATTCACACTGTTGATTGTAATCACAAAAGATAAGCTAAAATCTAAACAGAATGATGGAATAATTTTGAAACTTTGCTTCTCTGATTTAAGGTTCGGATCATTTGGCAAAAGTTCCTTGTTATTTGTAATGTAAAAACTTCTGCCTGTGTTACAGTGATAGAGGCCTTGAACTACAACTTTTTCATTTATTTCATCACCAAATTCCATCCATTTCAAGCAAATAAGAGGCTGTGTCTACACTGCTGTATGAGACAGCTTGTCTGCACTTCCTGTGCGATCTGATCTAGGTGTTCCTGCTCCGGCAGGGGGATTGGACTAGATGATCTTTCGAGGTCCCTTCCAATCCCTAACATTCTGTGATTCTGTGATTCTGTGATTCTGTGAATGCTACATCCCAGCCACACATTAGGACGAGTAATCACAACGTAATAGCCCTTTCCTGTACTCCCAGTTACACAAGAGTGGACCTTTTGAGCACAGGAGCCATAATTTTTGTTAAATGAATACAGGTCTAGATGTCTAGGACAGGAGGCCCAGGAACCCATCTAGTTACAACCATAGAAAGCTAACGACAAGGATCAATTTTGAAAAACAGGGTTTTTTCAGGATTTCTACACAGACTCTTTGAGTCTATTGTAAGGCAGAGTGAGAGTGGGAGTTCTTCAGAACTCCAGGCTTAATTAGCTTCAGTCTGAAAACAAACCAGCGATGGCTACAGGGTGACAAAGAACAAAAGTTAATCTACACTACAGTGCAGTCAACAACTGTGCACAAAAGGTTCTCTAGTCAATAAACTGATATTTTAGACGGACTGTATCAGTAATTTCTGTGGTATTTCTGCAGTAAAGACTTCTCTAGTGATGGCTTCCTGCGTGTTTACAGCTGGAAAATATTCAGATGCTTTTTGTCAAGTAGGAAACTATTTCAAAGAAGACTCACTTCTATAAGCGTCGCACCCATATCACTATCTTTTCTGTAATGTGGTTAGCTGAAAAATAATTGTCCTAGTCCAAATTTGTCCTGTTCAATGAAGTACAGCAGTCATCCTTTTAAACCTTATGTTTATCAGCCGTTTAACAAACATCAGTTCCCAAAACACTGCTATTACTTTTTGTTCTCCTATTCCTTGGATTTTATAGTATTTATATGGAAAAAAAATTAATTTCTCACCACTGCAGGAATCATGGAAAGAAATTCCTGCTTGTGCCTGACTTATTCTAGAGTATTTTGAGACTCTCTTTTTAACCTTAAAAATAATCGTAGTATTCCAAACACCACTTGTTGTGGTTTAACCCTGGTAGGCAGCTAAGCCCCACAGAGCCACTCATAGCAAGATTGGGGAGAGAATTGGAAGGGGAAAAGTGAGAAAACTCAGTAGTTGAGATAAAGACAATTTAACAGGGAAAGAAAAACTGTGTACACAAGCAATGTAAAATAAAGAATTCATTCACTTCTGCCCATCAGCAGGCAGGTGCTTATCCATCTGCAGGAAAGCAGGGCTCCATCACACACAGGTTACTTGAGAAGACAAATGCCATAATTGTGAACATCCCTCCTTCCTCCGTCTTCCCACAGCTTTTATTACTGAGCATGATGACATCATATGGTGCGCAGCAAACCCCTGGTCAGTTGGCGTCAGCTGTCCCAGCTGTGTCCCCTCCCAACTTGTTGTGCACCCCCAGCCTGCTTGCTGATGAGGCAGTGTGAGGAGCAGAAAAACCTTGACACTGTGCAAGCACTGCTCAGTAACAGCTAAAACAGTGCTGTGTTGTCAACACTGTTTTCATCACAAATCCAAAACATAGCCCCATATGAGCTACTATGAAGAAAATTAACTCTAGCCAACACCGGTACGCTACTGTATAGTAGATAATAACAAGCTCTTACTCTTCAGTGGGGACCATTATGATGCTGCATTAGCAGCTTGCAAGATCTACACCGTGCTTCGGGACTGTTGCTATAGTCTACCAGGAGCTTAGTATTTCAGACTCTACGCAACTTGTTAGCTTCTTGGTCCATCTTCAGACCTGGCTAGGGGAAATGTTTACAAGAATGTGTTGTATTTCTCTGCTGCAGTCCACAGAGCTGTTTTGAAAAAGCTATTGCCTGTTTTGATGCTGTATTATGCTGCTAGGAAAGGTGAAAAAAAAAAGATGAAAACAAGCAAGTAGTTCTAAGTCACTTCTAATTGAGCCTGATCTTCGAAAATGACATGTAAAAAGCTTGTGAACATACAGAAGGTTTAAATCTTGTTTGAAAAAAATGAATAGGTAGTGAAAAAAATTGAAAAGGGAGAAGTGACAATCTATTTTGAACTATTTTAAAAGCTTATGTCAATAACTCTTGACAAGGTAAATGTTTGAAAGAATCTTACTGCAGTGGTACAAGAAACATCATAACAGAGATTTATTTTTCAAATAACCATAATAGCAGACTTTTTATAAGGAGGGCGTTCCCAGCAAAACATATAGTCTTATTTTCTGCTATGAAAAAACAACCTTTTCACAGCTATACAACCTATAATTTATAGGCTTTTTTTCATGTCATTAACATACGTAGAAGCATTTAGATAATCCTGACATGAATTTTGCAGCCAAGATTAATGAAGCCGATTTTTTAAATTCTTGACTTTTGTTGAAAGAGTTTATAAGTTTTTTCTACCCAGCACATCAACCCATTTTTTGGCCTGCATAAGTATTTGAAAACTGAGCTACACTGTTTCAGTATAATGCAATTCTGGGAAGTCATCCAAATCTGGGAATGCTGGTTTATGATCAGCACATCAAAAAAATGGATTGATAACTCGTCTCATAGTCAAATAAGAAAAGCAGAAAATACAGAAGCTGAGATTCTGTATTTTATAAAAATTATGCAAGAGACTTTCCTGCATCATTACTAAGAGAGTGCCAGAGTTTATACTCTTTTCCATTTGCAGTTGTTTAATTAACAGACAATATAGTTCAAATAGTCTTTTCTTGCAGCCAAGATTTCTTCTATGCAAATATTAAAGATCTGGAGAGAGAACGACAACACAGAGTGGTGTTGTCTACTGTTTAAAATCTACCAGAGCAAAGCTGCAATTAAACAATGTCTCATTACTTGCGAAATCTTTCCAGTCTGACAGTCTTTCTGCTTCAGTAGTTTACTGGTTTCCTCACCCTGGAATCTGAAGGTTATTTGAAAAGAAACAGGCAGACAATTTGTCTTTGCAGGAGGAGTAGATTAGGAAAACAGTTTAAAAAGGATGAACTCTGGAAGTAGCGGAGCTGAGTGTCTACAATAATATGGGAAATTGCTTTCCAGTGATGTTTATGTTCTTTGGCTTCACGAACATGCAGTGCGGGATGATGAGTGTCAGCTAATAAACATGACAACTCCAAGAGGGAGTCATGAAATGACAGCAAAAACACCTGGTAAGTACAGCAGTACCCAGAAATCCCAGAACTTCAAAATAACAGATTTGTAATGGCTGTGGAAGGTAGCAAAATATGAAATGTTCAGCCGTTCTTTCACAGGTCTGCTGCAGGTTACTTGCCATGGGAAATGACCTGCGAGTCAGGTTTTCTTGCCATTGGGCTTTCTATGTTTGTGATTTTGGGGTTTGTAGGATACCCAGAACACAGTCCCACATTTCAGGCTATATTACCATTTGTGGAGTCTTTATCAATGAATCACCTTGAATATTATACTTAGTTTTAGGTACAATGCACATTGATTGGCAAAGGTTCTCTTAAAATCTTCTCTTTAGCCTTTAAGCTATTTCTTGCAACTAAATGGGTCATTTCAAGAGAAAGGTTCATTATCACATCAGGTGGAAGCAAATGCTCATTTAATCTTTTCAATTACAATCTGCTCAGTGCAGATCACCCCGAACTCTGTCGAAAGCTGAAATGCATCGCACAATTTTTATTATTTTTGCTAGAGACTGAATTACGAAGTCCAGGCTTAATTACAGAGAAAAAAAGTCCTCCAGAGATGTAAAGGAGCAAAAGTCACAGGTTACCTATACCCAAATATTTTGGAAGAATAGGTTGAGCATAATAAGCACACAAATAATCCAAAAACTGATAACCTCCAACAGAGAGCAAATCTGAAGCCTTTCTTTGCAGAAGTTTAACAGAATAGAAAGGAACAAACCAGCTGGATGAACTTGATTCAAACCATCCTTCACTCCTTGTCATGGAGTTTAAATTAAATTCAAATCAATTTCTGATCTCATCTGCCCATTACGTTCTGTGTGGACATTTTGAACTTGAGGCTAAAATTTATGAAACTAATAACTTGTAGAACAACTTGCCTTACCTATAAGAAGGCTTCTGCATATCAAAACTATAAAAAGAAATAGGGCAAGGGCCAGAAGCAAACAGGAGAAAAGAGAAAGCAGGGCAAAAAGCTGTGTACTTCACAGGAATGGTTTTTTTTTAATATTAAATTTCATCTCCCAGAAATAAATGTCATTCAAAAAACTGAAATGATGGGCAGTCAATAAGAAACTGTGCTGGTTGAAAGAGCAATATGACTAAAGCAAAAGAGGTGAGGTGGGACANGGGAAGGGAAGGGAAGGGAAGGGAAGGGAAGATGGTGTTTTCTAAGTGAGAACATCTATTGCTTTCTTATTCTACTTCAATTGAATTCTGCACGTAACAAGGTTCATCTAATGATCCAAAAACTTGTACTATTTGAAACTACACAAGACACTGACCTTATTAGGGAGGAGAAATAATGAATTAGAAATATGTATGGTGAATTGCAAGGTTGAAGAAAACTGTGACAGATGCTATGCAGCATAATATGGATGGAATACCATTTTAGCAATATAATTGAAGTTATTATAGCCAAATGGAAAGTTAAGTATGCCAGTTATAATTTGAAAGGGACAGAAAGAAACTGAGCCTGAAGACTTTATTTGCACATTAATTCCTATGCAATTGTCTATAAACTGCAGGGGGTGTGCATGAACACAAGATTCTGAATCCTGTGTTATGAATCATTCCATGTCTTGATAAGTAAGAGGTGGTGACTGTTTATTATGTATAAACGTGTGTCATTAATTGTCAATATAGGTTGTCATGTGGAAGTTATGTACATCACTAAAGATAGACAAT
The DNA here is from genome assembly GCA_013400615.1 of Syrrhaptes paradoxus. Classification (NCBI taxonomy): domain Eukaryota; kingdom Metazoa; phylum Chordata; class Aves; order Pterocliformes; family Pteroclidae; genus Syrrhaptes; species Syrrhaptes paradoxus. Next base: position 25,344 of record VZTO01017143.1, on the reverse strand, counting down.
GAAAGTTACAGTACAGAAAGAAAACATTACAAGGTATGTGTATCTCAGAAAGACACTGCAGAACAAAATAAAGAAGGTACCAAGTGAACTGAATATGTTAATGGTAAAGACTATAAGTGATATCCTGATTGCTGTTTTCATAGGATCATAGAATCATTTATGTTGGAAAGGACCTTTAAGAACATCGAGTCCAACCATTAACCTCACACTGCCAAGTCCACTACTAAACCATGTTCCTAAGCATCACATCTACATATCTTCTAAATACCTCCAGGGGTGGTGACCCATCCATTTCCCTGGGCAGCCTGTTCCAGTGCTTGGCAACCCTTTTTCCTAATATGCAAGTTTCCTGGTGCAACTTGAGGTCATTCCTCTGTGTCCTATCACTCGTTAATTGGAAGAAGGGACTGACACCCACCTCGTTACAAGTTCTTTTTACTTCAAAATTCTTTCTTCTCTCCCTGTCTCTTCCAAACTGTCTTTATCAGACACTCCTAAGCACAGTTTCAAAATGCTGAAAGAGGAATTTTAAACTTTTATTCTGGAAGAAACTTCAAGATGCAATTACAGCAGTACAGACTATTAATTTGTGTAAATTAGTCAATGTTTCTGAAAAACAAACCAATTTTGTTGTATACTGTGTACTTTGCTGTTCTTCAGGAATGTCATTTTTATATTAAATTTCATCTCCCAGAAATAAATGTAATTCAAAATACTGAAATGATGTACAGGTAATGAAAAACTGTTCCATCTGAAAGGGCAATATGACTAAAGCAAAAGAGAGAACTCTCGGCAATTTTGTTGATTTACTGTGTCTGAGAATCTGACCCAATATACAAATTTTTATTTCCTTTTGTTTGCATTTACTTGTGCTATGAAGAAGAAAGCATGGTAAGCATATGGGAAAAAAAAAAAATTACAAGTCATCCAGCCTCTTGTTTTCTCCAGATGTTGCTCAGGAATGCAGAAGAAAAAGAGAAAGAAATGGTTTGCTAGCAATGAGGAAATAATTTACAAACAAAAGAGACAAAACTGTCATTCCTATGTAACCCTGCTGCAGAAGTTTGGCCTGGATACAAACTTCTGGGTAATCTGAGATTGAACAGTAACTTCAGAAATACAGAAATAAACATCAAAGTATACTTGAGGCCACACTGTTAATCATGTTACCAATCCCATTTATATTTGTCTGCTGAAAAGCTCTAATGGGACAGAAGTTATTATAAGAGACGTTTTAGGGAGTAGATTCAAAAGCAGCTGAGCTTGCTAAAAATCACTGCAAAAATGTTTTCTCCTTTTTCTGAAAGCTCTCAGAATCAATGGATATACTGTTCCCATGTCTTGCAAAACATTACAATAACTAGTGCTGGCAGACAGGACAAAATGTGTCTAGAGGCAGAAAAGAAGGCTGAATCTCTTCTCTCAGTAGGAGCACTGTCCTCGTTCAGCGTAACCTGGTTGTGAAACCAAACCCTAGGACAAGTAGGGAGATCTTCTGGAAGTCCTTAACCAATGAACTATATGCAACTGTCTAGGTCAAAATGACCTGATTCAAGTTTCACCCAAGATTACCTGAGCAAAATTTGGTTTTCAACTTCAAAATCAAGTCTTAAATCATTCACAGCTGAACTGCATTTTTCCCTTTCTCTCCTGTTTGTCTTGTCCTCTAAACCATGATAACAGTTCAGAGAGCATTTACAGCCCTGAGAAGAGAAGGGTTTAAGACGTACCTTTCCCATCAATATTTCCTATTAATTAGTTTGAGCTACACATTTAGTGCTTTGTCTGCTGTAAATTTCATTGCAGGTGATTGATAAAAACTCTTCTTGTTTAAAAGCTTTCTTCCTGTTTGTAAGAATGGGCTAAAGCGATGAAAACTTAATGCAGCCCATTTTATGTTCTTAAGTTAGGTACTACCATATTTGAAAAAAAGAGATATTAGGGTGAGCCATGGTGATTCTGACAGTCTAATTCTGCTGTCTAGGTTCCCCAAAGTGTCAATATGCAGAAAATATAGCTTTGGTCATTGATTGGTTTTGGAGCTTAAGCACCTAAGTTAGATTGCTCAAATGGAATGGACTGGGTAAACACCTCTAATAAATTACAGCACAGAAACTATAAAGGTTGTTAAAAATCACAAACTGAAATCATGCATTTTTACCAAAAAGTTTTGCTCACTTCTTTATGGTTAGAAAAAAAGATGATTTCATATTAATCAGTAGTTTCAGTATGGCATGTAAGGGATACGGTATTAATGGTGTTGCTCTACAGACTGCCAGTATGTCATCGCCTGAGAAACTTTATACTGCAGTTGACTTGAACAATTCTTACAATGCCCCACAGCAACAAGAAAATTTTAAGGCAGACCAGGCTATGCCTGAAGAGGAGATAGTCTGTGTTGTTACTTAGGGCTTAACCTTCTGCATTTGACCTCAATGCAGTCAGTATCAAATTGCCTGGATCTAGCCTACAGGAATTAATCCATCTGAAG
>VZTO01017143.1:8720-19037 GCA_013400615.1 Syrrhaptes paradoxus | reverse complement strand
CCAGATGATACTGCAGTTTGATCACTGGTTATAATGTAAACCTCTAAGTATTGACTATGAATCAAATATTGTATTGATAATACTAAATGTATCATCTATCATAATAGATGATTTTCAAAGAATTCAGACAACTGTAGAAAATCTGAAAGTTTGATTGATATATTAATTTTAGTTGAGTAATAATCAGTAATAGGGAACACAAATGATTTATCAGCAAAATTAAATATTAGAAAAAAATTAACAATGCTGAAAACATTGTTTACATTCCTACATGGCCAAGCTATAGTGGCAACATTTTTTTTTTTTCTGTTATGTTCTTCAGTGGACAGAAATTTGAAGCACTGCCAAGTGATAACGTGATCATTTTGTGCAAATGAAATATCCATCCAGTCATTCCAGATGGTTAGGCTGGGATACATCCCACCTAATTTTGGGCAGATAATCAAGGAGTTCCTTCTTTAGCTGATGGCAATTCTTTTCATGACTGTACATGAAGGGAGTACATATCTGATGCTAACAGAAAATTTTAACTACCTTTGACTCTTCTTCAGTGGTCTGGACAGAGAGGTGAAGCCCTGGACACTAAATCCACAACAGCATGATTTGTAGACAAGACTTGGCCAAGAAAGCTCAAGAGCATCCAGTTTCTAGGAAAAGAATTTAGAAAAACGATATGGAAAGAAAAATTAAATGTAGTAGAAGTTCAGGAACATGGGACAAAACTTGATGGTCTTGAATATCAAAGGACACCTCAAGTCAACTTTTCTTCAAACAATTGTTTCAAGAGTATAGTTCACATAATAAAATCATGTGTCTTCAAATGTTTTACTTGTTCTTAAGGTCAAAATGAAAAACCTCTAATTCAAAGACAAACAGAGTTTTTCATGAGACCAAAAACCAAAAGAAGGCATGGTAACAAACAATGGAATCATTTGGATACATAGCAGTTTCAAAGCCATGATTCTCGGACGTACGTCAGAAATCCCTCTGAGAGAAGGAAACTTTTCATTCTTTTTAACACCTGTTTCTTCATCTCATGCTTAGAAAGGACAGGGCATTAAGTACAGAAGGAACACACTATACTGCACCTACTCCCACTGGAGAAATTTCTAAAGCAAGTTGCATGGTACTAAATCCCAGTATTTAATCCTTGAAGTCCTTAGTTAATGGAAGTCAATGAGGAAGCTGAATGCTTGATCTAGCTAAATGTCATGGCTGAGAACACATACTTAATTAAATAAATATTGTGCACTATATATTATATCCATTAAAACTATGATAACTGTAACTATGAAGTGGCTTAAATAATTAATATTCATACTGAAATTATCATTTATATATCTAATTGCTGATAAAGGATGGCAAAAAATATCTAAATTAATTGGACTGCTTTATTTGTTGATTAATTCCGTTCCGTTTTTGCTGTGGCTTTATTTTAGAGATATCATGGAATTGAATGCTTTTTGTTTTATTGACTGTGGTGGATTAATCTTGGCTGGATGCCAGGTGCCCACCGAGCTGCTTTATCACTTCCCTCCTCAGGAGGACAAGGAGGGGAGGAAATAAGATGGAAAAAAACCTCATGGGTCAAGATAAAGGCAGTTTAATAAAAGCAAAAGCAAAGGCCACGTGCAGAGGCAAAGGAAAACAAAAGATTTATCCTCTACTTCCCATGAACAGTCAATATCCGGCCACTTCCTGGGAAGCAGGGTGTCAGTACACATGGCGGTTGCTCCAGAAGACAAACGTCATAAATAACGAATGTCCCCCCTTCCTCCTCCTTTCTCTTAGTTTTATTGCTGACCAAAATGTCATACAGTATGGAATATCCCTTTGGTCAGTTGGGGTCAGCTGTTCTAGCTGTGTCCTCTCCCAAGACCTTGCCCAACCCCAGCATACTGGGGGAAGTGGTACGGGCAGTGCTGGAGAGACAGCCTTGATGCTGTGCGAGCCCTACTCAGCAGTAGCCAATACACTGGTGTACTATCAACATCTTTATAGCTACCAACACAAAGCACAGCACTATGAGGAAAATTAACTCCATCTCAGCCAGACCAAATACATTGACAGATGTATTTTGAGTTATAAAAGTAAAAAATCAAGAAAATAATATAGGATGATTGGTATGTTATGGAAAGTTAATTTGATTTTAATATTTAATTTTCTTAATCTATTATTTTTATTTAATAAAAAATATTTCTCTATGTTTGATCACTTTTTTATTCTGCAGAAATTGCCATCTTGTAATTTTGAGGGAAACATAAGTGAAGAGAGATTAGCACTAAGAAGGAAATTTGTAAAAAGTGATTAGACGAATGAAGTAGCTGTTTGCTTTTTTATTCCCATTTCTATTTCTAGAAATATCTGTTTTTCAGAGCATTCTATCTCACTGCACTGCCTGCTTGCTCTTATTTTGCTCAGTCTTCCAGTGAAGTAACCATATAGGACTGAAATCTTATATATAAACTGGCTATCATGGGATTTACTGCAGACTGCAAATAACACTGGATAAAATCAGGTTTGTGGCAGGAACAAGAAGGCAGCTTCCTTAAGTATCATACAGACATAGCATCTTTCCATTTTCAGGATCTGTGGGAGACTCCCTAAGCTAATAAGTGTTTCCTACTTGAATACTGAAAACTTGCAAAATAAATCTCTCTGTAACTTAACATAGTATCAACTGAAAGTTCACAGTTTCAGATTAAGTTGATTCAGATTACTTCTAGGCTAATTCCTGTAAATAGTTATTAGTCTGTAGATGCATTTGAACAAGACTTTTTAAGAATTTGAGCCTTGCTGCTAACTTTTGACAGGAGACAGTCAATAAGAGAATTTTTTTCCCTCAAATGAGTGCAAGTAATTCATATAATACTCATTCCTTTCATCCATTGTAAAACCCATACTAATCTCAGTGCTATGTTTATTTACTCTTGACCCTGCTTGGAGCAGGAGGTTGGACTAGATGACCTCCTGACATCCCTTCCAACCTGAGCTTTTCTGTCATTATTATTCTATCATTATGTACAACTGTACATGCAAGATTGCAGCTTGCTGTATTTGCAGCATGTGACTTAAGTACAAGCAAATACAAGCAGGAACAATTTTTTTTATGCATAAATTCAGTTAGAAGTTTATTTCAAAAATTTTGTTCCACAAAATCTTCCTACCTGCAGCTGTTTTCAGGAGGCATACATGAAGATGACAGGGAGGTGGCTGATAAGGAGACAAGAAGTCAATAAAGAACAATCAATTTTATGAAATTATTAAAAAATGAATATGTGCACTGTGTACCTCATGCATTTTCCCATCTTCTGTACTGTAAGTATCCAAGAAAACTCATAATTAAATCCAATATTTTAAAACATGTTATAGTTACCTTGCTTGTTGTATGTTTCTGTCTTCAATTATTGGCAACTCTTCAATAATTACAAACAGTTTTTGTTTAAATCGTAGAATCATAGGATCATAGAATCATAGAATGGTTTGGGTTGGAAAGGACCTTAAAATCATCAAGTTCCAACCCCCCTGCCATGGGCAGGGACACCCTCCACTAGCCCAGGTTGCTCAAAGCCTCATCCAGCCTGGCCTTGAACCCCTCCAGGGATGGGGCATCCACAGCTTCTCTGGGCAACCTGTGCCAGTGTCTCACCACCCTCACAGTGAAAAATTTCTTCCTAGTCTAAATTTACCCTCTTTTAGCTTGTACCCATTACCCCTTGTCCTCTCACTACACTCCCTGATAGAGTGCCTCCCCATCTCTCCTGTAGGCCCCCTAATGAGTGATCTGAGCTATTAATCACATTTCCAATTACTCTGCTGACAAGATATGGTAAGAGACTTACTGTTTTGTGAAGAGCTACCTAAGACACTTCTGATGCATTGTTTAAAAGATCAAAGCTTTAAAAACTTAAGACATTCAATAGCAGGAGCAATCTGTGTTTTTAAAGTAGGATGTCAGACATTTTTCTGTTATTCATATTTCTGTATAAGATCAACCAGGTGAAGAACAGAGGAAATGAGACAAAATATGCCAAATAATTCTGATAATTGGCTGAAATAACAAGGAAATTATTAAAAAAACACATACTACAGGAACTTAAAGCAGTTTTAAAACTAGGATGTATTTTAAATTGCCCCCTAATTTGCAATTCCCTTTTCTAAAGAAGACATTTACAACTATCCAGATCCCCAGCTAAGAAATAAATCTAATACTCACTGCAGAAGTCTTCAGTTAGGAAGCAAAACTTGCATTAACATCCAAGTTAAAAAATAATGGGCTTCAAAAAATTACAAAATATGTTTCCAGGGGTCAACAAAAATTATTAAATATCTTTATATAGAATGCTTTATTTATGTTCAATAAATTTTTAGCCTCTCATTATCTTGTTCATATAATTATAAATATTAGAATTGCACATAGAATGATACATGTTATCGTGGAAGTTAAACAGTTTCATACACAATTTTTTTTTAAAAGAAACCTTTCTAGTCTGTGCTTTGATTAATTTTCTTTAATTAGCCCCAGGGAAAGGAAACATGTTCCCCCTTATGAGACTTTTTTCCCCCAGGCAATTTCAGAGGAACCACTGTTTGCATGTCTGGGTCCGCTGTGCCAGGATGCTGAAGATCATTTGCTGGATTTTCAATTAGAAAATTGTGGGCAGGACAGAGGGTACCCGACTGTGATTGGCTCAGAGTTCCACAGTGCCTGGCAATTGGCTGTCACCATGGCTGCTGTTGTCCCGCCCCCTGGGAAGGGTCTCACAGGGACATTTTCAGCTGTGTTACCAGGCAGTGGCTGGAGGTACAGGGTTGTAACCCATCCCAGCCCTGCCAAACATGTTTTTGCAGGCATGGTTTGCCCTTGGTAGAGCCATATGTGCTGTTCCTGGCTCCTTCTTGTCCTTCACGTGCCTGGGCAAGGTTTCCCAGAGAACTTTGCCCATAACCTGGCCAGGGACTGAGGTGAGGCTGGTGGCCTCAATCTTGCCTATTTTATAAAGGAATGTGAGTGATGTCTGCCTTCTTCCCATCACCAGAGACCTTCCCCAGCTACCCTTGGAGATGATGACAGGCACCTTGCAATGACAGCCAGGTCCCTCAGCACCCTCAGATCCATCACTTCCAGTCCACTGGTTCACCGTAATGGTCCCTAATGGGATCGTCTTCCACTGTGGGCAACCATGCTTTAGCAAATCTGGTAACGCTGTAGCTGTGACAAAACAAAACATTGTTCTGTGTGACTTATTCTGTCTTCTCTCTGTAGCAACACCTGCTAAGAGACCAGGGCTATCAGATCTTCAGAAAATTTGCGGTTTGCAATTCTACTGAAAGATCCTGTGACTGGCAGGGAGGAGGCCTGGGAACATAAAAGGCAGAATAAGGGCAACAAATAGTTCTGACTGAGTAAGCAGTCTAGTCATTCAAGTAGTTTATACTGAAGCAAAAAAAGAGAAAATAGAAACTTGATTTGCAAGCTTATGTTTCTGGTTTACAAGACCCACTAACCACAGAGGTCGTATTTGAGCTAGCTGGGAACGTCTATTGGAAGCCTCCAAGGCGCTGTATTGATCACTGCTTTAATGTTATAAAGTTCTCCTTTATTGAAACCTCCTAAAAGTTCAGAAGCCATCTCAGTTTCCGCAAGAACAAAGCCCTATCAAAAAAACTGTTTCTGAGCTAAAAAAATAACATAAAAAACTTGATTTCCCTCTCTTTTTTCCTGTAGTGCATAATAAAGGTGAAAGGAAAGCCTCTTTTCTGTCTGCCTGATATTTCTAATAACATGCAAAAAAAAAAAAAGGAAGTATTGTTAAAGAAAGATAGTCATGTCCTACAAGTTATTTTTCTAATAGACTGAGTGAAAACATCAGTAAACAATTTGGACATCTGTAGCTGCATCAGTACATCAGCTCGTTTCAAAGACCTTCTCAACTCCAGCATGATGCAATCTAGGAGAAATCTCTAGTCTACTTATTCACTTTTTAAAGAGCTGCACTAAAATGTATGTCCTTATGTAACAATTTATTGTATTTTATACAGAATTTACATATGTATTAAAGGAAACTGAGTGCTTTTAAGCCATATATTTCTGCATATCAGAGATGCACTCATTTATAGATCTGGTTTTTAGGAAAGTGGCATAATATACATACTCTGTCTTTTAGCTATACACTTTGTTTTTAAAGCATTTATTCATCTAAGTGCCAAGATTATTTAGCTTGATTGTGCATCTCAGTGTATTTCAAATATCAAAAAAGTGATGTCTCAGGAACTCCACCAGTAGGTTTTTCGTTCTCCACTTCTGTTATGTTGGAAAATAAAATTGATTTACTTCAGACAGACAGAACATCTCAAATTGGACCATGAAGGCAATATCTAAAGGTTTAATGTGTTTCATAACTTTCTACATAACTCTTCTCTGTACACAGTCCTCTTTACGTCTGATACATCCTCCTCTGACAGCTCTTGATGTAGTTACACTTCGGCAGCACACTCCCATGAGAACTGTTAGCATTCTCATCAACTTTAGAGATAAGTTTTCATTTACTCACTTATCTGGGTGTTATGTCCTGTCATTCTTCCAAAAGGTTTTATTCAGCAAAATCTTGAATCAAATGCATAACTGCAAATATTAATCAATTCTAATTCTGGAGCTTTTTTTTTTGTTTTAAGTTTTCACAACTTATTTTTTCCCTCAAAATGCATTTTTTTCAAAAATGCTGTCCAAATCACAAACTATCAGCAAGTTTATAGCACTCTTACTGAGCAGAAGTAAGCTGTATTTATAGAAGCCTATTTAAAAGAGAATAAAATTTAAAAAACCCTCCCTGAAAATATCATCTAGAATGTATTGTTATTTTTGGCTACAAATCAAACTGATGTTTGTTTTTTCTTTAACTAGATTTCATTTAATTTATGAACTATGACTGCAGAAGAAGAAAATGTGGATAATGAAGATAAGAAGTAGGAAAAAGAAGTAAAAAAGAAAACAAAGAGGAACAGATCTTTGAGTCGTCTTTTTCTTGAAAGACTCTGAGTAGAGGTGAAAACTGAGAGAACAGAAAAAAAGAAACTTCATTATGATGCCAGAGGAAACTCAAAAATTCCAGACCATGTTTCTTGCTGATCTTATTGACTGCTAATGTGAGCAGTTGCACCACTATTAAGAGGTCTTTCCGTAATATGCATTATTCTCAGTGTCAAGCATTTATAAGATTGAATAAAAAAATTTCAGTTCCAAAATTTAGTTGCAATTTCACCTTACTGACCTGGTCTGCAGCTGCCTTTTGGAAACATCGTTGTGAAGCAAGTACTATTTCCAATATTCAGTATAGAGATACCATGATGGCAAGTGAACTAAAAATGCAGTGGAGAGACACAGTGTCAGTCCTGGATTAGACTGTAAAGGGATTGTGATTAATAAAGAATGATGACTATATTTTGCAGTCTGACACAATACACAGCGGAAGCAACTCACTGAAAATTTTCTGTAAGATTTCTAATTGTCTCATCCCCAAAGAGTTTTCATTTTGAAGAATGCAGAGCATAGATACATAGTATACCATAAATCATATCTGCCTTTCCTGTTTCATTAAAAATAAATACAACCTCAAATAACTATAAATATAGAAAAAAAGTCTCACCAGTTTCTTAACTTCCTTATATGCTTTCTACATCATACCAGAAATATGAAGTACTGAAGAATAATTCCCAAGCTCAAGGTCTAGACCGAAGAACCCTCTAAAATTTGACTGTTACACACTAGAAAGCAGCGCATTTGAAAGCCTGAAACAATTGTTGTATTTGAGAAGTATTATACGTAAACCCCAATAAACATTGAAATACATCATTGTGCCATGATATGGAAGACTGTGTTTCTAAACTATTTATCTTCTTAAATCAAAGGCTGTCGATTTAAATTTCACCTCTTTGCATTGCCAAACTGCATTGTTTATATGTCAAACGGACAATGAAAAAAAAAACACTGGAGAGGAAAATGGGGACTGTATTTAATCTGACTAGAAATATTATGTATTTTCTTATGCATTTTCNTACAGGGAAAGAATTTCATCTCTGTTTCAGAATTTTCTAATAATTTTAGACAAAAGGTCTCCATTTATGCAAACTAAACTTTTTTCAAAGTATCAGTTCTTAAACATCTCTTCCTCTTAAAAGTATTAAAGTTCAAAATCATCTCGGTTTGATTTTTGGCTTTTTTATGACATATTTAATTTTCTAATAAAACAGTTTCTAGTTGGAAAAATTAATTTGAACACAAAAAAAATACAACACTAAAGTAAATTGAAAAATCCCAGTGACATACAAGAATTATGCAGACACTTTTTGAGGTTTAACAACAGTTTGAGATTTTGGTGTTCCATCTTTCACGTCAACCGCAAGAGCTGTGGTAACAGACACAGCTGGATCAGAGAAGAAGGCTGAGTTTATCTATAGGATGTGATTCATTCACCTAAACAAAAATATCTGATTCTAGCAGGTCTGGTATGTTCATACATCCCCATATGGGGTACTTCTGTAGAGAGCAGACAAATTCAGTTCCAGACTATAAAAACTGAAGCAGTGAGTGATGTGAAATAGAGTTCTCATTGCCTCATTGCCAGCAGCTGATGTTAACCAGTGTCTGGCCCCTGAATTCCCTGGTCTTCCCAGTTGCTGGCACTTGGGCCTCTGAACCCCCACATTTTTTTGTCTCACTCAGTTCTTACACTCTTGTTGGCTAATCCATCTTGGGTTTGGCTAGTGTTCACATATACACAATCANAAAAACCTTAAATGTCACTAGAACCGTATGATGGACCCCTAATCCCTATATTTTGCATTATTTTCTCAGTTGCTATCTGTCATTGTCTGTTACTTATATTGTGAATAGCAGCTGATGTTAACCAGTGTCTGGCCCCTGAATTCCCTGGTCTTCCCAGTTGCTGGCACTTGGGCCTATGAACCCCCACGTTTTTTGTCTCACTCAGTTCTTACACTCTTGTTGGCTAATCCATCTTGGATTTGGCTAGTGTTCACATGTACACAATCAGAACAGAGAGCATACCCGCACAGGACACAGTTAAAAATAAAATTTAGTGAGAAGAGGGGCTAGACTGTGGTGATGAAGTGCAGGGTGCAGATGATACATTTACACTTTTACCTTTTATTTCCATTTGTCTCTCTTTTCCCAGGCTTGTTCCATCCCTTTCCTTGCCTTTAGTCCTTCCAATAAAGGCTCTACAGAAAATCTCACATATTCTCCCAGTCTCCTGAATGTATTCCACATGAAGTTTTAGACAGTCCTAAAATGTTCTTTCCTCTATATCCCATAATAAACCCTATACCCCTCTTCCACAGTACCCCTATTCACTCCACAAGGCATCTGGGGAGGAAACTTCTTTCCTCGACTGATTTTGGGGGATGAACACACAGAGATTGGGCTCATTGTTCTTCTTGGACAGCCCTGGGACAAGCAGAGTCTTCTTGCACTCATGGAGTTCCTGGGGTCCTTGTCTTGTCCTGCTTGGGAGCAGGAGGGTAAGCAAAGTCCCAGTGATTTATCTGTGAGTTAGGAGTCATTCACACACAAAAAAAATGGTCAGCACATTTTAAAAAAGGCCGAAGAGAAAAAGAGTTGAAACTATGTACTCTGAGCTAAACGGCTCAGGAAATGAGGGTGGCTCCCTGGGGCACAGGATGAAGGTGGCAAAAGTTGTCACAGCTGGTACAACTGCCTGGAAAGAGCCATTTACCTCCCCTTGCCTGAGAGCTCTGACTGAAAAAATGGGAACAATAATAGTGCCCTATCTGAAAGGATGGAAAAAATGCATAACATCTAACAGATAGTCAGAAATCATGCCACTTTTGTAACGAAAGGGAAAAATATTTCTAGCAGTGAGCAGTGGCTGCATGTTTGATTTCCATCTGAAGAACAGCATGGGACAGTGCACTTCCTCCGTTGTTATTTCAATGTACAGTTGGTATATGTATGACTACCGATAATGTCAAAGGATTTGGAACTGGGAAGAACTCCCCACTCCCAGAACTTATGATGCACTCTTCAGGAACTTAAAATTCTTGTACATGTAGTGAGCAGTCATATGGCTCTGCCTTGGGATATTCTGGGGACAAAGTGACAGCCATAGTAGTGTTGGGCTCCACTATTTGCTTTTTTTTTCCATGTTAGGGAAAAAGGATAGGAGGTAAGATAATAATTCTTTAAACCACAAGCTTGAGACACCAAGACTTTCAGAAGAATGATTAAAATTTTGATGTGTACTATGAATACAAACACTTGTTTAAATGACTTACTTT
>VZTO01017142.1:0-58567 GCA_013400615.1 Syrrhaptes paradoxus | reverse complement strand
AAAAATCAGTAAAGCAAAATAACTTTTTAATTTAGCTCACAGTAAGACATATGTTCTTATTTAAATAAAGTAGCTGCACAACAACACATCCAGCCTTCTGAAATGAAATTCAAAGTTCTAAGTCCATATGTGGATCTCCAGACACTTACAAAATATACTTGCTAATGTATATGTACCTTATTTTTCCTTTCATTCTTTACATTAATACAATAAAACTATTTCCTAGTAGGAAACCATCATTATGAATTCTGGTATTATATTCTGGGGGGATTAAATATGCAGCAAAGCTGCATCTTTGTCAAACAGTCTTTTCAGTTTATACACCATGGTGTTGCCTGCAGNTTTTTGCTATCATCTCTGCAGTGTAAAGAAACATCAACAGAGTATCAAGAGCAAATGTCACATACTGGAGAGGAGGATAATGCTCGAAGGTCTTTGGAGTGTTCATACAAACAGAAATAACACTGATGATGGCACAGATTCGTAGTAAAGAATGTACCCACTGAAAAAAAACCAAGACATTGTGAAATTGCTTTGATGTTCAAAGACAGCTCAAATATTTAGCCTCCATAACTCGTACTGGCACTTTTTGTAAACACACATTTGCATTTTTCTTTTACATCATGATCCACATACTAAAGGTCTTCATCCAAAAATAAGAACTCCTGACTATTTATTTATATATATATATATACACACACATAGATTATTTGTTAAATTTGGAGGTTGTGTCATTCAGAAACCAAGAATTAAGAACCAGAAAACTGAGAATTAGGATTTTATCATTTCTACTTTGCAGCTTTTGTAATCCAATTTCTTTTCAAGTGACAACTTGTCAACATTTATGTGCAGACAAGTAGAATTAGTTGATGTTACAATCTGGGTGAATATATTAAATGAAAATATCTGTGGAAAATTTTAGTTACACATTTAGATGAACAGATTTTTTAATCAGTTTACAATTTCAAAAATTGAGAGGCACAGGTATTAAAAGCATCCTTCATTTATGAATAGAATAAGTATAAAAGAGACCATGTCCCAGAAAGCTACTTCCTAACATGAGGATTCACTTTTGTTCCAAACATGTTTTGTTGCCGTAAGAGAACAGTTCATTTGTATGACTTCTTAGATCTCAGTCTCACCACAATAATTATTAATATGGCTGATATTCAGTGCCAGTCACAGTGAGAGGTCTAACGAAACAGTAGAATGTATCAATACAAAAGTTTAAGGTTGAATGTCTTTTTTTTCTTTTAAATCAAAACACCACTGAAATATCTTTAAGCCAGACAAGTGTAATGAATCAGAGTTGGCAAGGTTGCATCTATCAAAACACGAGGAAAAAAAGACACTTCAGCAAGAAAAAAATTCTCCAAACAAAAAACACTGAAGTTTCTTTTCATCAAAATTTCGTGAGAAAAAATTCTATACTCATCTGCACCACCTCAGACCTTTTGATAGCAAGAAGATTTATGAACACTCACCTAATTTAACACTCACTGTACACTCACCTAAGTATAACGATATTTGACCTGAATTGCATAGCTCTATCATTTGCATACTCTGAGCCCAAATTAATAATTTGGAAGCAGAAGGCACCTCATGAACAATCTTCTATGTCCCTTTAACACTCAGTTTGTTTCAGACCTTTTTGCAACTGAAAAATTTAACATAAATATTGAAGTGTGGCTGATGGAAAAACCATTGTCTGCTACAATAAAATGTCAATACTATATGCACTAAGCAATATACTATTCCACCTGCATGACAAGAAAAAAAAAATACATAAAAAAGTTATAGACTGTGCGCTAAGAAACAGAGACAAATAACCAATCATACATTTCTGCAACGACATTTTGAGCTTACTACAGCAGCCAATACAAACATTCTATTTAGCATTAATTAATATATGGGTGTTGTCTAGTAAGTGATTTAGGTGTTAAAACACCACAGCAAAGCTGAGGGGATCTGGCATCCATCCCTCAAATGAGATGACAGTTCTATTAAATGAATGTAATGCTAACAACATGTATTATTTCAAAATATTTGACTGCCTGCTTTTACAAAGCAAAAATTTATACACTACTTTAAGAGAAATGCAAAAATGTCTTCTCTGCAAAATCACGAATCGTTCAAAATATAGGAAACCTGGATGCACACTGACTGATGAATAAATAATTTAATCGTAACAACCATATTCACATAGTAAAGGCATTTCCTTAATACCGCACATTCTATTAATAACTGTACTTGCAAAGAATCCTCCCCCAGTTTCAAGCTGCCAGACACTTTTACACCTATCTATTACTTAGGAAAGGTTGTAGGTTAAATTATACCAGAAAAACGTGAGCTGTACTTCAAAATAACAAGCCAAAAAACGCTTTTATGTTCTTAGTTATGTAAAAGGAGAGATGTGAAAGCCAAAAGGACCAGTTGCTGGCTACCATCTTAGTAATGAAATGCTCCTTTTGACATCCTTTCGAAAAGCTCATTTTGCGAAGTTAACTTCTAATTTCAATAAACATGTTAGGAACCAGAGACATTGAAATGATGGCTGTTTAAAAAAATAATCAGTAGATGAACTGGTTGGCAAACACTGCTTGCTCATCCCCATCAGTTAGTAACAACTGAAATAAACCTTTTCATTTAGTTTTGCAAAAAATGAACTGGCAGACCAGCAACTATAACTCGGTACTGGTTTCTGACAAATATCTGTTTGAGAATCTTTTGTGGAAGTCATATTTCAACAAAACAAGTTAGATTTAACATAAAATTAGGAACTACAGAAAGAGATGCTTACTGGTTTGTTAATCCACAGAATATCTGCATTGTCTGACAAAGATTCATCGGGACCAAAATCTGTAACTGGTTGGGCTTCCACCCTTGAACTTTGTTTCCTTTTTAGCATCCTGAAGTTAACTTTTGTTATTTATAATCATGAAACTTCCTTTGGGAGAAAAAAAGAGAAGACATTAATTCAGTAAAGCCATTTGATAATGCATTTTGAACAGTTATTTATATAACCTAAAGCATTTTGTTTTCATGCAAACTGCTTTTGTACTTACTAACACAATCTTAATTTTATTTTAAAAGTTCGCCCATATAAATCACTGATATGACTCCTTAGTTTACAAAAATTTAAATAAAGGTATGCAACATAAACAATTACCAGCAACTTAGCAATGCTGACAGAAAATTTTTACCAACATACAAAGAAGGCTATTGCTGTGAACTTAAACCCAGAGTAATCATTGGACAGATTTGACCTGGAGCCATTTAATCTAATGGTGAGATTTCCATTTATTACACTAGGCTAAGATAAAACCCAACAAGTCAAAGGCAAAGAGGCGATGTTAAGCAGACAACAGATGTTAATGTTCTTTACTGAAACCAGAAGAGTCCTTTTGCTATATCCTACTATTAACATCTATTTTTCTAATGCTTTTTTTTATGTTAGCAATTTTCTATCCAACAGCCAGACAGCTGGCTGTCTCTGGGGCTTGTGTTGGCATTTGGAAGCACTAAGGAAAATGTGTCGTTTCGACGAGGTCAGGCCGAGCCTGGACATTCCTACATGGATGGCACAGCACCCTCAGCGATGTGAGCCACAACCAGAGGACACACCACAAGAGCAGAAAGGTGGGCTAGGTCTTACTACTGACTTTCCCATAGACACAGTGCACAGATCCCAAGAGGTGAAGAAGATACACTCTCCCAAGGAGGAACAGTCTGCCCAGCAGGAAGCACAGGACCTGCACAAGAGCTGTCATTCGTGAAATACAATCCCTTAGGGATTCTTTTTCAGAAAAGTGAAGGAGAAAGCTAGATCTTCGGACCTGGCTCTGTACCTTTACTCTGGATCAAGTGTGGTTTGAAGATGACACTAGACTTTTGAAAAGTTTGTCGAAACTAGTACAAAAGAGAATCATAGAATGGTTTGGGTTGGAAGGGACCTTTAAAGATCATCGAGTTCCAAACCCTCTGTCACAGGCAGGGACACACTCCACTAGACCAGGTTGCTCAAAGCCTCAACTAACCTGGCCTTGAATGCTTCCAATAACAGGGCATCCACATCCCTGGGCAACCTGTTCCAGTGTCTCACCACCCTCATCATAAAAAATTTCTTATGTCCAAACCTAATCTTCCCTCTTTCAGTTTCAAACTGTTGTCCCCTTGTCCTGTCACTACAGGCCCTGGCAACTACAGGGCCAAGTATCAGACTGATGACTGCAATGTGAATGCAAGAGACAGTGTCCTCGATTAGCTAGAGGAAACAGTGGACTCAGGACTGCAGAAGTACTCATGTGCTTGGTCTCAGCTGGCCTTTTCACCACAGGGGCTGCTGTCTCATGTCCAAACACTTGGATCTACACATCTTTGGCTGCCTCTTCTTTAGCTATTACAGCAAACATAACCTATTAATCTTCTTCCAAACAAAGTCTACTTTACCGTATTTTGTCTCTTCAGATTCAAGAGGTCAGCTCCTGTCTCTGCAATTCCCTTGCTACATTTTCAGAAGAGTGCTTTTGTCGTTTCTTCTATGGTGTCTCTCCATACATAACGAGCTCCATATGGGAGCTCCTTGCAACCTTCTACAAAGTTTTTTCAATACATTCTTTCATATCTGTCAGTAAACTGAAACTCCTAATCATGATAACTGTGCCATCAAGCATGACTGTTTTCCTGCCTATACACACCTATCTTCTATCTCCTGTCTAATATTTAAAAATGAGTCTAAACTGCTGGACTACTTTTGTATTGACCATAAAGCAACAGGGTTGAGGTCCTGGACTGATGCTCCCAGCTGAAGGAGCTGATATTATGCAATATTTGACTTTTTTTAAATAAACAGAAACTATATAAAGGCACAAAATAAGCAACAACTACTGTCATCTTTATTTGTGCTACACTGTCAGTCACAGCAGTCTTAGTACAAGTGAAACTGGTAAACTGTCACCAAAAATATACAAATATTGTAAAACAAGCATTATAAATTAATAGTCTTTCTGTAAGTAATGAAGACTGAAATAATATCCATTCAAGTTGTATGTTCTCTTAATCCTCATGCTTAAGCTTCATGCTCCAGCTTCCTTCTCATAACCAAATTCACCACTTCCTCCTCTTTAACAATTTTTCCTGGTTTTTCCTATTACTGCTAACCCTAATGTATTGACCTATTTTCTCTGCTTGGACCAAAGCTTAACTAGAAACGCTTGAAGCCTCAGAGATGTTGGTATACTTTTTCAGGTCATGAAGCCTTAAAATGGCTACATTTAGCACAGTGATAAGAAGTTTACTGTAATGTCTTGGGAGTTGCATTTCTCAAGACCCTAGGAAAAAAAAAAAAGACACTTTCTAAAATGCTTCTTGCAAATGTGTTCCTTTGGAAACAGTTACTCAAAAGCTAACCAGTGAATTTAAAAAAATAATAATTTTATGTTTACCAGTTCTGGTAATGGCTACGACAGTGCTCTTAGTAAACTCTTAAAAAAATACATACCAATAGAGGATGAATAAGAACAATCAATAATTGTGTGAAAAATCTCGGGATCTGAAACACTGCCAAGCCACTACTGATTTTTTCTTTTTTAATAAATGACACTAAATAACAAGCTATGTCCATTTGGGGAAGAAAGTAGATAATTATCAACTGGCTATTAGACAGACTGCTGTCTTTATGCTTTTCTCAGTATTGATTATTTATACATCTGATGTTTAGGAGGATTAGCCATATCCTTCCAATGAAATCCCATTTGTCCCTTTACCCAGTGCCTCTTTTTTTTTTTTCTTTTTTTTTTTTTTAATTGATCTGGGCACAGAAAATATCATGAACTTTGGATGTACATAATGGATTCAGTTCTCATACTTAAATGTTGTGACTAAAGAGATCAGAATTCTTATCTTTAAAAGGTGGCCTTGAATAAACAAATTGCCATACACATAAATCCAGTAGAAGGGAGGAAACGTTTATGGAATGTAAGAACCCACTTGTTTTACTTCCCTACTTGAAATGAGCAGAAATGCCCACAAAAATTGCAGAATAAAGACCACAAGCCAAGAATCTTCTGGAAATGGTCTTTAGCAAGATATTCAAAGTATAGGATGGTTGCTCACAAGCTTTTATGAATTTTTTTTGTTGGTCTCACTACGTTTCTTTTTACAAGGAACACACAAGCTTTTACAGGTGTCTGTTACTGTAGAGCAACACAAAGCCCGCTGCAGCCTCGGGACTCTGCCATCTGTGTAAAGAATTTTAACTCTTGGATTACAATCCCTTTTGTGCCTGTTTCTGCAAGGGGAACCAGCTGAAAGATGAAGAGGAGGAAGAGAGTTGTGCACCAATTCCTTCCAGCATGTGACACACAGTGAGCACCACGCCAGCTGTGCTAATGGGGAGGCTGTAGCCCTCCCTAACCCTGACTACAAATCCACCCCTGCCGTTCCCACATTGATTCCAACACACATCATTAAGTCTTTCTTTGATCACAACATGTTATTAACATGAAAGGCTTAATAATTCTCTAGGATATATTTCTAGGTTTAGAGTTTTTAAGAAATATCGGGTGCAGGGCAAAGACAGGTTCTGAGACAGGAAAACATCATGGAGTTTTGGGGCTACATCCACTTCATATTTCTTTGGTGTATTTTCTCTAGAGTAGCAATGAAAATCCACAGCACAGGTGTCAGCCTTCTCAGGGAGGAATGCAGTGTCTTTGTTCTTAAATTGTTCCTCTGTTTTCAGAAGCAAAGACAAATTAAAGGCCAAAAACTAAATAGAAAATTGCTCACACACTGAGTCCCTTCAGATCCATTTGATCAGCCTTTACTCTCCCTATCTCTCCCTGAACTTGGGGGTACGTTCAGCAACCGCTACACTGTCTATACCACCACCAACCACTGAACTTGCAGCTTCTGCTAAAATGAAAGCATACCAGCACAGTAGTTGGTGAATTTAAGACCCATTGTGCACTTGGGAAAAAAAATCTGAAGAAGGTTTAATCCCAGTTTGTGTTATCTACAACAACCACAAGACACTCCTGCTGATGGAAGTTTGCGCTTCCTACAAAAATCAAAAAACAAATTTTAAAAAGTAGCTGCTTCTTACACAATACCGAAAGCTGAGAAATCAGTGTCTCATTTATAAAGCAAGCCCACTGCATACAGCATAATCTGCTCAAAAAATCTCTATCACAAAGTCAGGAAAACATGCTTATAAATGCTCTGATAGACAAAGGTGGCAGTTCAGAAAATGACTTCACAGAAAAATAAATCAGAAAATAAAAGCAGATATTCCTACCTACAACTTTCAGAGCGAGTTTAAGAATCAGACAAATCCTTGGGATCAGTAATGTCTGGTTTCCAACATACTTCTTCCTCACTGTCTGTTGACTTTGCCACCTAAGATAATGCGAGCACTGCCCAAAGGTCCTCCCAGGGCTGGCCACTTACAAGCTCTCTCTTCAACACCAGCTGTCTCCTTTGAAAATGTCAGCTCCCTTTCTAACTTCTCCCAGAGCTAGGACACACAAAGTGGCACATAGACTTCTAAGAGAATAATTGCTTTTGAACCTTTAACTATCTGTGACAGCTAAAATGGGTGACAGGAAGAGGACATGAACACCCATACACATAGCATAATGACAAAACCCCACTTCCACACTATGCATTTAAAAACAAAAACAAAAAACAAAACAAAAAAAAAAACAAAAAAAAACAAAAAAAAAAAAAAAAAAAAAACAAAAAAAAAAAAAAAAAAANAAATGTAAGTTCTAATTCTTTCATCTCAATAGCCTTCTCCTTTCCCTCTTAGCAAAGAGGGAAGCCTGCTCCCTCCATCCCCCACATTCTTTCATACCTGCTTTTGGGTGCAGTAACAGGTGAATGCCATTTCCATATTTGTTTACATGCAGCAAATTATTTGAAGTGAGCAAGTTATATACATGACAGTACAGATTTACTTAATTTTAGAAGGGTAAAGACAGAATTCCAATGGATACAATCACATGGCATGTGCCACTATGGCTGTTACTAACCTGTAAAAAGTTTCAAGGAAAAACTTATTTACGTACTTTTTCTGTCTGTGTGGTATTGTTATTGCATCTGATAAAATGTCCTAACACAGTACACTGCTAGTAACTGACTGAACTTCAGTATTTATCAAAACTAAACAGGATTCTTCACAAAGATGGTATACTGAAGAAAATACCCTGAAAATCAGTTACATTCACATTTTCGAATCATTTGGATACAAGTAGGAAAGAATAGCTGGTGACATCTTGTAGTTACTAACAGGACTCCAGACCAAAAATGCTGGACTGGGGTTCACAGATCAAGGAAGGTTTAACAATTGCTTAAGGCTGCCAATGTAAGAATATCTAGTCTGAAAAGAGACAGATGTCGCTGTCCAGATTTTAGCTCTTTGTTCCAAACACATTTCCTATGTCCTGTCTTATTATTGGCTAAGGGCAATGGTCACACATATTTACTTCTTAAATAGAAGTTCTTCCTCTCAGACCTAGCCAAAATAATTCAGACCTAATCAAATATCACATTGCATAATAAAGCAGATCTCATGTGAGCCAGACACACAGCCTGCCACTACTATCACCATAATGTCATATCATGAGTCTACACTTATATGTGGTGCTGTGATGTATCCAGATAATTACCTTCATAATTTTAAATAAAACTGGCCTGCTTTTTAACATTTTTGAATTAAGAAATTGCATTGAGTAAAATTAAAAAAACGTAAGATGATTTTTCAGAAGGCACTATTAGACCACACCATGGCACATTCCACCATACCACTCCTTTCACATACAAAATAGAGATCGAGGTACTCAAAAGCAACTTCTTTAGTAAAGAGCAGGTACACTCTCACATTTCACAGGACAGCTTCCCAAGCCCTACAATTTTAATACACCCTTAGACATTACCCTGTCAGAATGGCTGATAAAATGCTACAATTTAAAGATGGCCACTGAATGCACAGTAATTATATGGAGAGAATATACCGATGGCAATATATATGGCACAGTTTAACAGCTAGATTACTTCAAAAGTTCACTTTGACTGTGGGCCACCTACCCACCACTTGCTGCCCTAAGATTAGTCTACTGCAATGTAGACTCCGGCAGGGGGATTGGACTAGATGGTCTTTTGAGGTCCCTTCCAATCCCTAACATTCTGTGATTCTGTGAACGTAGTCTGTATGAAAATCCCTAAGAGCCGATAGCTGACAAAGACATGCAGCAATGTGCTTAGTAAGAATCACGCTGGAAAAAAATACGAGAGCAGTTTTCTGTGATTTCCTTTTGCCGCCTACTCGTCTTCAGGTGGAAACTATGTTGCAGTCCTCTGTGAAAGCAAGGGTGCAGGTATCAGCAGGTCATTCTTTGAGAGGATTCAGGGAGCAACCCTCCCTCTCTCTAAAATACCTTCAGTAACCTGCTATGAATACTGCATTGAGGGCACCATTCCTAGAATGATGCAGGCAGGGGCGGAAAGGAGCTTCCCTGTAGGCAGATGGCTGGCAGCATGCCTGCTTAAGTGATTATTTTAATGTTGCTGGGATTTTGCTGTACCAGTAATTACATGTGAGTGGGCCTGGAACCATATATACACATCCTTCCACAATTTAAACTAAAATAAATTAAAAATTAAGAGTGGTTATATTCTTTTAGCATTGTTACAATTTTTGCTAAAATAATTATTTAAGAAATTTGAATATTCTATATCATCTCCCCTTCCCAAATTCTTCTCTTTCCACTATTTAAGGAATCACCAGCATGACAGTTAACACCTATATATTTTAAACTTGAAATCCTGAAAACAAAATTAACACTCTTCCTTCTTATCCTCTTATCTTTCATTTAATACAAACAAACTGTCATGTGATACACATTCTCATTGCTGCAGGGCAGTTCCTAGAAGTTGCAGCCATAACATTTGGTACTGTACTACCATCTTCATAAACACAATAATGCCCAAGGAAGAAAAGGCCAAACTTGAAGGCTTTATTTTAGGAAAAAAAAAAAAAAAGGAAAACTGAGATCACAGAATCATAAGCTAACTCAGGTTGGAAGAACCTCAGGAGGTCTCCAGTTCAAGCTCCTTTCAAGCAGAGTCAACTCTGATGTCAGACCAGGCTATTGCAGTTTACTCAGGTTACTCCAATCTGGTCTTGAAAACCTTCAGTGATGGAGACTGTACACTTTATTTGAGCATCTTGTTCCACTGCTTGATTGTCCTCACGATAGG
Organism: Syrrhaptes paradoxus; assembly: GCA_013400615.1. NCBI lineage: Eukaryota > Metazoa > Chordata > Aves > Pterocliformes > Pteroclidae > Syrrhaptes > Syrrhaptes paradoxus. Next base: position 48,307 of record VZTO01017142.1, on the reverse strand, counting down.
AAAATAAAAGAGATGCAAGATGAAAATATCACAGAAAATAAAGGATATAGAGAAATAAACTACCTGGGTTCTACCTTAGTAGAACCAAGAAAATTTGCAGCCATAGTCTAGGAGTGGTTAACTCCCAAAGCAAAACATTTATCAGTACTTAACTGATACAGGAAACTTCAAATGGAATAAAAGAGACTGTGAAGGTAAAGAAAGGGAGAAGACAAAATTATTGAAAGGGAAATAAAGTATCATTCATCTCATAATGCCCATATTAGGCTGACTTTGCTCTTTACCTCCAAAAAGATTTAATGCCCAAAATCTACAGGACATCAAGTCATTTTCCAATCATCAAAGTATTCTACTAATAACCCAGTAAAAATTATTTGTGAATGCAAGGCCTCTATTTTACTCATAAATACATCAAAAATCTTATTTTCAACTGCCTGAATTCCTAAATACTTAGGGTGGTGGGGAGGAAACCCAAATCCCCAGAAGCCATTAACAGTTCTCTCTCATGATGATATACTCATGCCTTAAGACGACATTCTTATCTGTGAAGATCCCAGCCTCACCACCTCTTCCTGAGCTTGGTCCAATAGCCCATTACACCCTACAACACAGCTTGATACTACTCATCTCCTGGGCTGAAGGTTTAAGACTTGAAACCTCTGTGACTCAAGACCTGGGTCTGGATGAATGCCACATCGGTATACATAGTGTTCATGGTACCAACAATGTCCAGAAGCTGGAAATAAGTCAAAACAGAGTAAATTGTATTTCCAGGAGGTATAGCTTAAATGCAAATGAACTGCGGTGGACCAAATTTCAGACTAAAATAAAACATATGCACAAAATAAAAAGACCGTGGGCTTACATTCCTAAAGCACAAATGTCATGCTGATTCTTACAGCTTTAAAATCTCATTTTAAAACACAGTACCAAGCTCAAATGGTTAAACAAGAATTCCAACTGCTCCTAAAAATCCCCAAAGGTATACGCGTGAACTTGCAGACAGCTGTAGTCTTCTAGCAGCCAGAGAGACTGACTCAAAGAAATGTGATTTTAAGTTTCTTAACTTTGTTATTTATGCAGCAAAACTTAGTTCATTGGTAATATGTATTATGTCTCTGTTGGTCACTTAGAGAGTAGGTGGGATGTGGCTGCTGTGGAAAGAAAAGAGAGAAGGACAAGGAAATGAAACAGGCAATTGAAGATGCTTAAGTCAAAACTAAAAGACTCAAAGAGCCTTTAATTAGTATTTTCTCACTGAGAATATTTCCCCTATGAGTGACTCAGAATGCAAGACCGGGTAACCAGCCAAATCATAGAGGACTTAAAAGCTACATCTGCATGTAAAGGGCACCAGAAACCTGCATCCTTCCTACAGATGTGTCCCTGAAGTCAACGGGAGAGCTAAAACAAAAACATGTCAACAACAGAAAACCGACAAGCACCTTTCTCCCCACTCAGTGACCTGTGTTGAAACCCCTGAAAACTGCACGTTAGACAGTCTTCAGGCCTAGCTACATCCCTCTCTCCAACCACCCCAACCCCTGCAGAACAGCCGAAACCCCTTCAGGGACACAGCTCCCCTCAGCACACCCCGTCCTGCCCCGGCCCCATCCACAACCACCCCATTACATCCGTGCACGCCCGGCCTGTGACAAGCGAAGAGGTCTCCTCGCCCCCCGGCGCTGCCCTGCCTCAGTAACGAACCGAGGCTCGGTTTTGTCCCACTGAGCAGGGCCAGAACGGCGGGGGCAGGCCGGCGGAGGGAGGAGGAGGCCTGTCCCCGCCACCGCCCCTGCCCCTGCCCACCGACCAGGCCTCTCGCCGCGCCCGTCCCCGCCCGCGTCCCCCGGAGAGCCCCAGCGGTCGCCAGCGATCGAGGGGCCAAAAGGCAAGGGGGCGGGGAGGAGCCCAGGCCCACCGTGTACCGAGCTGAAGCGCCGGTCCCGACGCCTCCGACCTACCGCCAGCATCTCCCTTCATGGCGCGGGCGGGAGGGGCCGCGCCCGGCCCCCCACGAGGGTGTGAGGTGTTACGGTGGTGTGCCTGCCTCGTACGCCGTCCTCCCCGCGGTGGATCGGGGCGGCGGGGCCCGCCCGGCAGCGGCGGCGGCCGCCCTCGGTTTCTCGGCAACGGCGGCGGGCGGCCGCGGGGACGAGGCGGGGAGGGCGGGAGAGGCAGCGGCGGGGAGGGAGCAGGTGAGGAGGGGACGCTACCGACCGCACACACACGCAAAATCAAAAACAAAACACCCCCGCCGGGTGCTACAGCCTCCCGGTTAAGAGGAAATATGGCTTAACGGCTCGAGAGCCGGGGGGTGAGCCCACGGCGGCCGGTGGTCCCGTCACCCTCCCAAGGCGACTTTGGAAGGTGTTCGCTGCGCCCCGAAACACGCCGCTGGCGAGGGAAGCGAGGAAGAGCGCACCGGGTGTTAACCCTCTCCGAGGCTGAGCTGGCACAGCTGCTGCTCAGTGGGTTTGGTATTTTTGGGGAGGGCAAGTGTTTTGGTTTTGTGGTGGGTTGGTTGGTTGGTTGGTTGGTTGTTTTTTCTCATGATTATCTTTAAGTACTAGGGTAGTTTTCTTATTTTGGTGAGAAACCCTATTTGTGCATCTCAAAGCTTTTTTTTTTGGTACTCGTGCACTTCTTTGGTGCTGCAGAGCACTTACTGGACTGGTAGCATCAGCTGGGTGGTCTGGTTAATTTTCAGACTCCTGAAGTGCCAAATAAAGGCACAGTCTGGAGCTCCACGGTGAAATAAATTAAGGAAAAAAATCACCTGTTGTAGAGGTAGCAGCAATAAATTAATAAATAAATAAATACTTGTAGAACTGTTTCTATAAATGAAGTTGCCGTGTTCCATTCTGTTTTTTTCTTCCTGGGCAAAAAAAGGTAAATTTCTCTAAACTATAATTAGTCCTTAAATGAAACTATTTGATACAAAATAATATGCGCCCGTAACCTTCTGGAGCTTGTAAAATTAGCAAAATTAAAGATGTAATCCTGCAAATACAGTTGTTGCTATGATGGCATTAAAGACATGGAATAGGATTTGAAAAACAAAATCCTTAGCAAAATACCCCAGAAAGCAGAAGGAAAGTATGTGGCATGAACTGCATTAGGTTCCTTTAGATTATATCTATTTGATGCTTACAGCAAAAACTAATACGCCAGTTCGGGAGCTGGCCTCAGGATTATGAATGCAGTCCTGCCAATGCTTACATATGTACATTACCGGTATTAGCAATTCCAGCAAATTTAACCACCTAATTTTAGTGTTTGCAGGGCTAACGGCTTTGATAGCAATCAGCCAGCTGATATCTCCTAAAAAAAAAAAAAAAAAAAAAATAAACCCCACATCCATTTAAGAATAAATGTGCTTACAAATGATACTCTTCTGTCCCCAGTTATATTTTATTACTTGGGATAAGTCGCTAGGCAGCATTATGCTGTTGGTGATAGCATTACGTAAACTAAAAGTGACAGTTGTAAACAGTGAAACAATGCTGCTATATCTAAGCAAAAGAAATCAGCATTTTCCATCAAATGTGACTTTGTGCAACAGTTTTTCTGTGGATATACTGGCCTAGGAAAAAAAATTTTTGATAGAACAGTTCCAGTTGGAAGGCCATCTGGTCTGACCAATCTGCAGAAAGCAGGCTCAGCTATGAGATCACACCAGCTTGGTCCAGTTGGGTCTTGAAAACCTCCCAAGACACAGACTGCACAATCTCCTTGGGCAACTTGTTCCAGGACTCAACTGTCCTCACAGTGAAGGATTTTTTCCTGACGTGCAGTTGGACCCTCTCTTGTCCACTGTCTCTCCTCCTCCTGCTGTGAACCCTTGGGAAGAGCCCAGCTCCATCCTCTTGACACCTTCCTCATAGACCCTGGCAGATGGCTCTTAGGTGCCCCCAAAGCCATCCCTTCTCCAGGCTGAACAAGCCCAGCTCCTTCAGCCTTTCCTCACGGGGCAAGTGCTCCACCCCCAACCACCTTGGTGGCCTGCCGCTAAACTTGCACATTAGCAACTCTCATGTATGGGAGGGGGGATCAAAATTGGATACAGTATTTTACATAATGTTTAATGCATGCCAAATAAAATAGGATTAATTTCATTATATATGGTTTGTCATATAGGAAACATATTTCCTTATGTATTTCAAACTTGTACCTTTACCTGGTATCATACTTGGTAACACTGTTAAATTTTACCCTACCTGCCCATACCGAGCCTCTGTGAACTGCAGGCTACTAACGGGGACCCACAGTTTCAGCAGAAGGTTGGATTCTCTTGGACAGCCTGTCCATGAGCATGACTTGCATCAGATGGTGCTAATGCTGAGGAAGGATTTAGCCCTTGATGACTTGAGGTACCTGCCTACGCACAAAGGAAAAATAATAGTGTCTTCCACCTAAAGAATTGTGCAGACAGTGAAGATCTGCTGCTTGCAAGAAAAAGCCCTTTCTTGTTTTGATATTTCACCACAAACTTACTTTCACATGACTCACATGAAAAAAAATTATGAACAGTTTAGAACTTCAGTAGCATATATCATGTATGTGAGGATAAAGTGGAAAACTTAGGTGTTTATAAAATTGCTGAAATATTTTTGCAGAGAGTCTATCAGTAATTTAAAGTCCATGCTGCTGTTTAATATTTAGGGCTGACGTTTCCTTTTATTCTGATTTAGAAAGTTCCCATTGACCTAAAGAGTGAGCCATAAACACACAGATAAGGACTGAAATTGGGAGTTAATCTAAAGATGTTACTTTATGGTAATGTGAAATAGGTTAAAAGGAAAGATGTGTCATAGTAAAGATTTACCTCTCATCTCTATAAATCTAGAACAGATAAAGGAATTTCCATATTTATTCTTCAAACTTCAACACATGGTTGAAACTGGCCCTGGGAAAACTTCAATTTAAAATGAAACTTTGTAAAATTCCAGAAGACTGATATTGAAAATTCAAGTGGTGAATTCTCAGCCTTACCTATCACTTTAATTTCTGTAACAGGATCTGCAAACACAGTATGATCTTCCTTGGATAAAAGGTGATTAAGAAACCCAAGAAGTTTCCTAGACCTGCTCACTCAGTAGGTTATGAAGAAAAAGAATGCAAAGCATCTAACTAGTTTTGCATGCTTTGTTGCAGAATTTGGATAGCTCTCATGCCTTGGTTTGGTTTGGTTTGCTTTGCCTTGGTATTTTTTTTTTTCCTGGGATGCAGTTAAGCAATTAAAGGGACAAAAATTAGAGTCAAGTGTTTCTAGAGTATGCCATATCATGCAAGTAATGAACATCCTCATCTTCCCTGTTTTCAGTGAGGAAGAGCAAGAGTTAAGAAAGGAAAAAAGCCCAGCTCCTTCAGATTGTTCCATCTTATAAAATCCAATTGCTACTCTCCCATTTGCTGACATCTGTATAAATATATGCATGATTCCACAGCAATATGTGTAGTTTAATTACCCTGCTCTGGTTAAAAAGAGGTAAAGCTACATTAGAAACAATGAAATTATAGGCTTTTATTTCTGAATTTATTTGAGCTTTATTTGTATCTCTCTTGTCCTTAATTTCCATAAGTATCTGTTTAAGAATTGAAGAATCATGTAAACAGATTTTAAAAACATCCCAAGGAGCTGAACTTATTGGAAATGCCATTGTTGGAATTCGATTTACCACTTAGGAAAGAATTCACTGCTTGATCAGATTTCAGATATACCATAATGAGTAAAAGAATTCATGAAATATTCATTTTGAAATGATGCTTGAGATTTTAAAAAAGGTCACAAAATGTCACTTAGAAATTCAGAATTAAACTTCAGACCCAAAGGAAGATTTAATCATTCAGACATACCATACAAGTCAAAAACTGCTCTATTCCTGCTTTGTTGCTGTCTAGCCCCAGGGCATCCAAAGTCCTTAGTCATCTTAACGATGGTACTGCAAAGTTCTCCCTTAGTCTGGAGTCCTGCTCTGCACATGCTGAGCAGCACCCAGGTCTTGCCTGGGCTCTGTGTGACTCAAACCAGCCCAGCAGCCCAGCTTTCTTTATCCATTTGCTCTGTGTGGCTCTGGCGGAGAGGTGGTTTCACTCTAAAGCGTATAAGCATAACAGAAATGACCGCAGAGCAACTTCAGACTAATGACTGCAAGAGAACATTGGTTAATGTTCATGACTAATTTTGATTGGGGTGGATTACAAAACTGCCATTCTTGAGTGCCTGTGGCCAATGTCAACATTGAGGAGGCAGAATAAAGGACATGGAATATTGGCTTTCAAAAATTCAAACCTTAAGGAGGGTACTAAGTCTACAACTAACCGTGTATAGGATTGGTTTGCTTTCAAAAGGTACTGGGTACTTTGAGGGGCAATAACAGTGCCCGGTCCCTCTTTCTTCTTAATTTCTCTCTCTCTTTCATCTTTGGTTTGATAACAAGCAGCAGGAACCACTGCAAGAGAGTGCTTTGAAACCATACAAGAGTGGTTCCTGTTGCCTGGAGAGTCTGGTGTGCATATGTTCAACTCAGACACTGACCCTGAGCTACTGCAGTTTTGCCTCTAAGAAGTCAGCAGTATCTATTTTTCAATTACTATCCCTAGAAACACCTCTTCGGTCAAGAAGATGAGAATGATCTTTCATTGTAGCTCATTCAGATAACTAGTAAAAAAAACACAAAAATCACAAACATTCACTATTTTTATTGTATTTGCCACTGTTTTAGATTTTTCAAGATTCCTAGCAGCAAGGAATGTTGTCTNTGCCACTGTTTTAGATTTTTCAAGGAATGTTGTCCGTTTGAGAAGAAAGGCACAGTTTGACCACAGAGTGAGAATTTATGCTGGAATATGATGTGCCCATTTATTTCCTTTCTTGGCCTCTTCAACAATATTATTAGCTTGGATTTCAATAGACCTTGACTCACTTTTTGAAATAAGTGCTAAACAGTTAAGAACGTAATAGTATGGTTTTTAAAACATACTATTGCTGCTGGCATTCTGTCTTGCAAGCTGATACTTAAAAATCTCACGCTGCCTTAAGGCCTGTGTAAAAGCAGAGTATTATTGGTGTTTGGGGGAATTAACTAGTAAACATTAAGCAAACAAAAGACCTACCTACTATTTACAGTTTCAACAGGGACCCGAAAGAGTAAGCTAAGGTTTTACACTAGAGTATAGTGCAATAACATCTTGATTAATGTTGGCCTATGAACTGTTTGGGTAGCTTATATTCGCTACTATGCAGGCCAGCTACATTCAGGCCAGCTCAGCTTTAATCTTGTTCTAACCTTGATCCTACAACTCCAAAAGCTATTTCTATTCACTGTGTGATACCATCAGCTGTCCCAGATTCCATGTCATGTCAGCAAAGTGAACACAAGGTTTTCTCTTCTGTACAGCTCTGGCATACTCTTGTCTCTTGCTCCCTTCCACAGCTGCCATCAGCTAGCACAGCAATGACTCTCAATGGTTGTATGCATTTCTGAACTGTTTAATTTAGACAGATTTTGGTTGACTCCATCAAATACTTTGGTCACTGGGTGTTACAATAGTTTGTCATAGATCTTTACAGCTCTCATATTCAGTGATTTTTTATCCTTGACGGAAGTAGTGAAGAATCACTGGAAGCCTCTCCTCGTTACATGTTTTATGGAGAAATAATACCTTGTGTGAAGTGTGGGATTTTCAGCTTCTGGTTAATTTTAGAAAATTGCCGTGTAAGCGAATGCCTCTGCAGTGTCTCCACTGATATAAACCCACAGTGTTACTAAAATGACTTCCATGGAAACAAGACGATTATTTGACAAAATTTGGTGGTCTCCAGTTATTTTTTAAGCTTAAACTTTTCACTGGATGTGCATTTTACTTTGTTTTGTTAAAAAAAAAATCCTTAAAAATAGCATGGAATGTGATTTGCAAAACTAGTGGTTTAATTAAAGTGACAACAAAATTAAACTGGGCACTAAGAGGCTATAATAAGGAGTAGGCAGAGTCCGTCTGCCTCCCCACACCAAATCACATCTTGTTCTTGTCATCGGAGTCATAGAATTATAGAATATTTGATTTTGGAAGGGATCTCTGTAAATCATCTAGTTTAACCCACCTGCTCAGAGCAGGGTTGCCTAAAGCCCATTGCCCAGAACCCTGTCCAGGTGGCTTTTGAATATCTCCAAGGGTGGAGACTCCACAACCTCTCTGGGCACTCTGTTCCAGTGTTAGACCATTCTTAAAGCTTTTTCTTATTATTCTTTTTTCTTATGTTTTATTATTATCCTAGTTTGCTTTACTACAAAAACAATTCTAGCAAAGTTAAAGTTAAGATAGTGATTGCCTTTAAAAAAAAAATAAGTTAAAAAAATCACTGCCTATGAATTACCTAGTTTACCCCAAGGCTTGCAACTTGGTTTTCACACATAATGTTACATCATACTTCTCCACAGTTCAGAAGTCCATGAAACCACAAAATAGCCATCACCAGTTTGGTTAGGAAATTACACTGTTAGTTCCTCTCCTGGTAAAAAAAATTACAGGAGAAAGGTTTATCCCAATCTCTGACCCCACCAAATCCTGCAGATTTTTAGTAATGACACTAATAGTGATACACTTAAACTAAGGTTCAAGTGTAGGTGTGTGTAGCAGCACTTACTTTCCTGATTCCACATCTTTATTTGAAGACATTTCTTGTCTGACAAGTATTATTTAAAACTTTTGCCTACTTTTCAAAAGGCTGTTCAGTATTAGCAATATGTTCCAGCTCTCCTCATCATCAGCGTTGTGCTGACTTCCTCTTCTTTGCCTTTGCTCTGCAGGTAGTGACATTATAATGTGTAAAGTAAACATCTTACCAAGCACCTGCAGGTCTGAAACCTTAATCTGAAACTCCAATAAGTAGGAAAAGTAGTATTTCACAAGCACTCTACTTTGTGTAAATGTATGTTATCCAGTAGAGAACAAAGCTCCTTAAGATTATGCACAGGAGTCACTGAAGGAAGCGAACAGTCCTCAAGACAGCATGTCAGGTTCTCATTTAGAAATAGATTGGTTCCTTTTATATTGAATTTATAGTCTGTCTGGGAGCCACTTAGGTCTTAAATATATAGGCATCTAGTACCCATATATACATACACATACACATGCATGCATACAAACATTCTAGGCTTAAATGATTAAATAAATAAATCTGAGCAAAGGTTAAACTCCAGTAAGGGAGCACTGAGATCTTGTATTAGAGGCACGTACACATGAAAGCAATTATTACACTTAAGCTCTGGGTGCAGATTTTAAACACTTCACGCTTGGACTGTGTAACTGAGCCTTCTCCAAATTTAAAAGGCCCACAACCAAAAGGTGTGTACTACTTAAAGCCTTGACAGATGTCAATAAATAAAAAATAAGAGAGTGATAAGGTCAACATACTGCGATGGATGTCTTCTCGTGTATTTGAAGTTATATTTTGCTGGCTGCTTGAAAGTCTTGTGAACACCTATCACCACCAGCCTGCACAGGAAAAAAAGGAGGAAGATGAACAGATGGCAGGATTTCAGTGTGTGGATTAAAGATAAATTTAGTGCCAAAAAGGAATTACTATTGTTTAAACTGCAAAGCTTTCTATTTATTCCTTTCTAACTCTGGACTTCTAGCAGTATAATTTCTGACAATCACACTATTCTTAAAAGTGCACCCTTTTTGAATCTATCATGGTTTAAATTTTATTATTATTATACCACTACAAATAAATTCGAAAAACTATCACACAGATAGAACACATAGCGGTGCATTAAGATCGGACTTCAAAAGTCAAGGACTGTCAAAAATGAAGGCCTGCCAGTATTATTTACCTTTTCACTAGATCCATCAAAGTCAAATGCACGAGGTTGTCACAACCGTAAGCATTTGCATGACTGAAGCCAAAAGATCATTCTTAATACAGGATTTTTATCATCTGTACCGCACAAGAATATTCTGTAACATATATGCAAAGTGAAATATACTACAAAGGGCAGCAAACCTGTTCAAAATTTAGTATACAATGTGCAACAGCTATATATAGGATTTTGATATTATTTTTTTTTCTTCTGATTTTCCTTGTTCATGTATTAGGGCAAAATTATGTGTCATGTAAAGGATAGTATACTACAAGTAGTGAGTAGTAGTTTTACCCTCCACAATTTCAAGATAACCTGCTAAAATAAAACAACAAAAAAGTTTTAATAGTCCTTTTTAGTCTTGTTTAGTTTTAACATGTACATCTTCAGGGAATAAGATTGTCTCTTTGCAAATACGCTAGAACAGATTTTGTCCAATCTTTCATCATTCAGTTAAAGTTTATATTTCAGTTGAATGGGTACTTGACTGAATACTGGATTTTACAGGTCTCAAACTGGACTTTAAAGATCCTTTTGCCATCTACAAGACCAGCAGAGCAAAGTTAAATGTTTCATGTGTTTTTGTTTGTAGGAAGATCACTAGCAGAACTAGTTATGTTAGCAGGAATCCTGGGAATAGTACCCTTGAGTTCACTGTGTAAAACGCAAGACACCAAATTACACTTTTGGGAAAGGCAGCGTCTGAGTCAAAGGAGTTTTAACCAAATCTTAAAATGTTTTCTAAAAGAGTATAATCTGTGGTATACCAGATATTTAATGTGAAATCTCCAATACAGGCTCTGGAACCAGTGAAAGCTTCTTTTGTCAGCTGTCTGCTTTAAAAATGCACGTGTGTGTGTGTGTGTGTAGGCTAGGACACCTATATCCTACCATCTTTTGTGGAATTTATTTCTCTAAGAGCTTTGCATCCCAGGGAGGTGTCAGGCAATCAGGAATTTCCCAGGACAACCAGAGGGGTCATAAACTGTTGCAACTTTTTGGTAGCATATAGAAATGCAGGTGGCCATTCATGCCAAATTTTATTCATTTACAGAGGCTATCCCTCATTTTAGCTTAGTTTTAAAGCACTTCCAAAATCTCCCACTGGTCTGATGAAGTATTGTACTGTGTGTTTTAATGAGGCATTAAGAAACAACTAACTAATAATATTTTTTAATTTGCAGTCACTCAGGCTGGTGTAGCTTGGGAGCCGGAGGTGTCACACAGTGTGCTGCCCTGAGCAGGTAACCCTGGGGAAAGGAGGAGAGGTAGGAAGGGAGCTGGGGAGGCAGGCAGGAGGGAGGTGCTCCGGCAGCCAGGCAGGGATGCTGTAGCTGGGGAGCTCTGGTCCTGTCTCCTCAGCGGTACGCATTGCCCCACCACGTTACACGGATTATCCCAAGCAGCCATCCATCAAAGGACGGGGGATACACATACCTCAAATATTTACGGTGTCTGCACTTTGAGATTGAGACAGTTCGCTCACATCTGTGAGCCGGCCACTTTTAAAACATCAAAATAAACCATCTGGCTGCGCAACTGGTTCTAATTACTTCCCTGCCTAGACTGTAAACTTCGGGGTTTGGCACCGGCCTCCCTCCCAGAGTGCTGCCCAAATCCCGCTCCCAGGCAGCTAATCAGAGCCACTGCAGCACGGGGGGAGCAGCCCTGGAGCCGGGCTTGTCCAGCTCGCAGCTCTCATCACGCCCGGCGGGTCTGTTCGTCTGTCCGTCCGGCTGTCCGTCTGCGGGAGCGCTCCAGGTGCGGCGTGGCTCAGCTGGCACCATGTACGCACAGGGGCTGCCGGGGCTGCTGGTGCTGCTGCTGGTCACCTCGCTGCTGGCCGGTCACCCCGCACCTCCGGCTGCTCCCCCGGCCCTGTGGTAAGTGCGGCTCTCAAGCCTCCCCGGGGGGTTGCGACTGATTTATGAGGTGTCAGGAGTGTGGAGGCTGGGCTTGCAGAGGGTGGAGTGGTGTGCGAGTTCTTCTGCCTGGTTAAAAGTGACGCCGAGGCAAGTGCTCTGAGTCCCTGGGAACCTAAATAGGTGTCGTGTATACTGCGGGGGTTTGTTGCAATGATGTATTTCATGCCTGAGATGCAGATCTTTAAAGCAGTGAAGTGCGAAGTGTTGGATAGTGATGACTCTTTACACCCAAACCGCTAAATTCTGCTGCCTGAGCAGAGCAGGCGCCTAACCACAAAATCCTGTGTATTCTGCTCTTTGGTGCAGCAGCACAGCGAGGTGCACTGCCCTTTGCTCTTCCCCTCCACCCAGGCCAGCACCTGCCTGTTTTTAGAGCCAGCAGCTCCTTTACTCCAGAGCCTGCAAACTCTAGTGTCTGAGAAGTGCAGGTACTAGTAACCTGAATCCTCAGTATTCCCCGGAGTTGTGAACACCTATTTTTGGCTTGGCCAGTCCTGTGCTCTGTTTTCCTACAATCCAGCTCCTGATGAGGCAACATCTGGTTTTCCCAGTATATGTCCTGAAAGTTCTGATCTCTGTGTGCTGCAGTGCATGGTACAATTGCATGGCAGAGCTGCCAGTCTTCAAATCTAGCATCTGGATTCTGCTGACTTTAGTAAAACCAAGGCTACAAACTACACTATTGCATGGAAAACAGCAATTACTTCAGTTTTTTGTTCTGATGAAAGCGTGGATCCCATATATCTGACAACCAGAAGACTGCAAAAGGATTACTCTGGCAAATGTATTTTATTGAAATTAACCTTAGGTTTGCTTTCTGGTATAATATGTTCCTGGTGTGCTGCCTAGAAGTCTGGATAAATACCTGTCTTTTCTAAACCTTTTGGAATAATTCAGATCACAGTTTTTCATGATAGATAATCAAACTGTACACGTATATGTATATATACCTGATATACATAATGAAAAAGAAGATGAGCCTAATGCAGTTAACAAAGTAAATAAAATACAATATAAACATCCCTACAGGTAACAATGAAATTTTGGATGAAAGAGGAGAAAATTGGGTGATTTGAGGCAAGCAATAATTTGCAACCATAACTAAAGTGGTGGCATTAAAAACATATTCTGGGGATCAGCCAAAGCTGTGGCAGGTGGGTGGTTTCCTATGAGCCAAACTTTTGGCTCAAAGCAGCTCCTGTCTTTGACCACAGCTTGTTCTCTTTGCTGTCCTCTGCAGGAGTGGCTTAGGTAGTCCTTCTTCATGCCTGCTGTCCCAGACTGAGTCAGAACTGAGGTGCCATGTCCCGGGTGGAAAGCTGTGCAGTGGCAGAGGCAGATGTGAATGTGGAGTGTGCATCTGCCAAGTGACTGAGTCTGGCAAATACTACGGTCCGCTCTGTGAGTGCCACGACTGGGTGTGCGAAGTCTATGATGGGAAGATCTGCGGAGGTAAGGAAGCCGCTATGGTGACAGAAGCTTAGAAAATTAAGAGTATGTATTATAATCAGAAGTATGTTTGGAACACAGCACACTGATATGGTAGAGACATGGCTGTGTATGTGTCCCTGAACCATGACTCTAAATGGGGCTGTGGGCACATACAATGATTTAATCAGATTAAAGGATACAAGTAAAAGGCACGATCTCTGCCATAAAATGAGACTTTACCCTGGAACGAGCTTCATCTACAACAGGGGCAAAAGCAGGAGCTGCCTTGGGTTGGAGTCTCTGCTAGCTGTGTTTTAAATCTAATACAGAACACAATATTGTTTGCATTTTTCATATGATATTGCTTCATTTGAACTGCATGCCTAATAATGGCATATGGTATCTACCAAGTCTTTAAAGCATCTCAGAACAATCAGTTTTGTCCTGTAATTATTTTTTTCCCTCTCCTGCTATGACAAAGAAGGTTTTCTGTAACAGGTACTGTACTAAGGGCGTATAGATATGAAGAATCTGTTTTTCTCTAAGTAATAATAATGCTTTCCAAATAGAGACTTAAAGCAATGTAATTGTATTGTGGTTTCAGAGATTTCCCCACTGACACTGTATTCTTTAATGACAGATGAAATAACATACATTTCTGGGACAGAATTTAGTCCCTGCCAGTTGTTGGAACATGTTGCTTGGTTTGCATCTAAACATTATCACTCTTTCATCTTTCCAGCTGTCTTTTCTTAACTTCCTGGGCTATTTCAGTCAGATTTTGGCCTTATTTTGGCCTTTTTTTTTTTTTTTTTAAAGCAGCTTAGAATAGGATTTTAGAAAAAAAGCAGTGAGAAGAAATGCCATCACATTCCTAAGGGGATTCAGCCTGGAGCTTGATGAAAGGGGCCACAAGGGTTCTTCATTTCTAGTATCCCTGCTTCAACAGCTTTACCAGATTCACACAAACGTGTCATCTTTTCAGGCCAAAAACTGCAATTAGGTCAATGGGAATGTTACAGGAATTCTCCTAGTAAGAGGATAATACAAATACATTCCAGCAGTGGGTTTGGCAAATTTTGTAGGAAAAAAAGAGCAACTTATTTTAGCAACAATGTAGCTAAGAATAAGAAATCCAGTAATAACATGAAAAGATCAAGTATGGGATTATGAGAAAAATATTTGTATTTGCACCTCTGACTTTAGAGTTTTGTGGAGAAACTGATTTATAGACTCTGTGGTCAGCAGTGTTAAGTCCAGTTACATAAGAAATATTGGGGGTCTGCCGATCAGTTCAGTGCTTTGCCGTCTGAAACGTGAATTTTTTGATTGGTAGTGTGATTTCAGTGTGCTTGCTATTATTGCTGGGGTAATTGTATAAAGTGAAACTGAAATCTCCTCCAATTTTAATATTCTGCAACAAACTCAACTATCATGTTCCTGTTAACATCATGAGAATTGACTGAAAGTTCTGTCAGTGCTTTGGTGGAAAGGGGTGCTGACAGGATAAACAAAACCAAGAGATTTCTAACAATATTTGTCTTTGTGTAACACTTCATGCAGCAGTTCAAAGATGTGAATGTTAAATGATTAAATCTTTTTTAAAGAACAGTTTTTTGTAGTTGTTACCTTTTCTAGCTGAAGTATTGGAGCAGCGTTACCACCGAGATGTCAAATAATTTAAATTCAATCTTCTGGAAAAAATGTTGTAAAAATTTCAGTATGAAGTCATGGGGAAGGAAACAGCTGTGAAGGGCCTAGTGGCTTTACATGTTTGGTTTGTTTTTTTGACAATGGTGCTGAAAGTCCAGCTAACTTTGTTGAAGTCCAGGGCTGCCCAGCACCGCAGGAGGGTGGCCCTGGATATCTTCTTTGTGGCTGGGAAGCAGGGGCTGGATTTGGGTGGTGAAATTCCTACTTTCAGCCTGTGCTTGCTGCTGTCTTCATCCCCCCCTCTGGTTTTCAGTCGCTGAATTAAGTTGTGTGTATATGGGAGGAGGAGAGAATAGAAAAGATGGTCAGATCTAGTATAACTGGCAGAAGACTGGTCCTTACATTGCATGAATAACATTCTCCCCTCCCTGCAACCTTTCAGTAAACTGCATCTTCTAACGTTTCTTAGTGTTATACCACCAAGATGATTTTCCATGTATGACATACTTTCCTTTCTTTGTATTTCTGGGTACATTTTTTGACTCTGTGTTTCCTCTAGGTGTACAGCTGAAATGTCTTACTGCAGTTCTATTCCCGTTTCCTTTTTTTGTTTTTCTTTTTTCTATTTTTAATTTGATATTTACTGTCCCGTTTCACTGCGGGTCTCACTTGATGAGTATAACAATAGCTGCCGAGTGGTACCACACACAAAACTGCTGGACATTAATTGAATATTCCTCTAGAGAGCCATAGTATCTGAGATTAATGCTGTTTCAAACAAGCTACCCTTCAAGTTGCCAGAATTATGCCTTTTTCAAGTGACTGATGTCTAATCACTGTTGATGTTCATATTCGGAGTTGGACAGACAGAGTTGTTTGGGTCACTCGTGCCAAAGATAACTGTGTTTCCCTGCCAGTCAGTTCAGACATACCTCCGCTTCCCTCTCCTGGTCCAAGCTAAGCAAAATATTTAAGTCCCTAACATGCAGCTCATTATTTTCAAGGCACTTTATGGGTCAGACCTACCTTCTGGACCAGTCATTAGATATGCATATTCTGAAGAGCGAAGGCCTGAATATAAAAAAAAAATGTCCATCTTTTTATGATTTGCTTTTTCTCATCACCTTGTATAGGCAATGGAAAAGAGATTATGCCATGAGTAATGAAGAAGAGCAGATACAAGTGTCTCTGTCCTTTTACTCTTCNAGAGAGAAATGAAGTTCAGTCACCGAGGCCTCTGTTCTTCTCAGTGGCCTTTTTGTCTGCCTGCCATATCATAGAGTGTAGAGGAAAGACGAGTAGAGTCCCAGTACTCTAATTCTCTTTGCAATGTTGGTGACATTTTTATTTTGTCATTTTCTGCTGGTCTTCAAGGAGTTGTGCTAAGAGGAGGAAGACTGAATCAAACGTTGAATCAAAATCCCAAAGGATTTGTACTTCTTTCAGAGCAGACAATATATTTGTTGCTGTTTATTTGCAAATAGTGATTCTGACCTCAGTTTCATATTGCCTCCGGCTTTCTTAGCATAAGTGGAGCATGTGTTGTCTGCAAAGTAAAGTGGAATGCGGCACTAATTCCTCTTTTAGTTAATCTTTTTTACTATGCCTGTGATTAATGAAGATAGAAAAAGTAAATTAAGCATAGACTTCCATAGCCAACTGGAGTGGGAACACTATGTGTTCCTAGAGAACAGACCATGGAAATTGCCAGCAGGGACATGAGACAGTATGATTGCACTGCTAATAGTTGGTGAGATAAGAGCAGATGCAATTTGGTGACAGCATAAAGATTGACATATGAAGAAGGTTCCTCTTTGCCCAGAACTATATTCATTATCTTTGTTTTTCCATAGTTGTTAAGATTTTATAAACACTTTTTCTCCCAAACTGAAATACCTTTTACACCTACTGAGTAACAGTGGCACTGCGTGATTTACCACTGCCATACACAGTTACTGTGGAACTTTCATTGCCGTTGTTCAGGACAGTTTCTTTTTCCAAAGCTGTAGTTGCTGTCAGTGTTGAACCTATTTTAAGACTAGTTGAGTAGTGCAATAGTGGTGTTAGTCATAGGTTTTTGCAGCCAGAAGTGTTATTATAGTTATATGAAGGGCAGAAAGATACCAGTGCCATTATTTTCCACTCCGTAAGGCTTTAAACGATGCAGAGAACACAAGTGAAAAATTAAATTGACCAGAGTGTATATAGAAATACAACATAAATCCAAATTAAAGTATTCATGTAATATGTAGTTATGCATCCATGTGAGTTTATTGGATATATGGCCCTATATATCAGTTGGAGAGAAGTAGGAACTTGTGAATGGAATTTGGAGAATATTTTGAGCTGAGGACTGTTCTTTGTACAAAAGCTGAATAGTGCTTTGAGGCAGAGCTATCTCAGTTGAGTTGAAAATGCTCTAACAACTGTACCTTTGTATTCGTACTAAAGGGAGGTCTGTCATGCTGATTTTTCATTGAGCAGCATTTCTTGCTGAAAGTGTGAGGAAAAGCCAGTCTGACCTGCACTGATTGCGATTTGATCTGAAGTGAAATTCAAAGCCCTGGATTTTGAGAACAGGTGCAAGCCTCTTCTTTGTCAGAGGCCACGTTTGTGAAGATTCAGCTGTGGCACACGTGGTCATTGGAGACACAGCCTCCTAAAAAGACCAAGTTAAAAACCAGGGCAGGAGGCTACTGATGAAAATGGAGATTGTAGTTCTTCTCTGACCTGGTTTGCTTTAGTCTGTATTTCAGAACTTGGCCTGAGTGACATTTCCTCCTGGAGCAGGGGTTTGTAGGTGTGATAATAGCGTACATATTCACCTCAAAGCAGGTCCCTCAGATTCTAGTATAAGTGAAATTGTGCTAGCATGGACCTTATTGCATGCTCATTGCCTTCCTAAGTGCACAAGGTCCTGGCAGACTTGCAAAGCGCAAGCTAAAGCCGGTATTATTCTCAGCAGTATGCTGTTGGTACCTGATCTAGGTACACTCAAGCAGCCTTTGATATTTGATACATCTGCAATTTCTGTAGTTCCAAATGCAGCGTGTACATTCATAGCAGTGGCAAGCGAGGCACAGGGAGGAAGCTCGGAGAGAGGCACTGTGAGGCAGTTTACTGGAAGGGAAACATTTTAGAAGTATTTTATTAAACTATTTGTAGCTAAATGCTTAGCCCTCATTTTGAGCACCTTTTTTCTGCACATACTACTATTGGAAAATATGTGCTAGTTTAAAAACTAAAAGTGAGTACACTGGGTAAGTGGACGGAGAGGCTTTTTGCAGCACCTAGCAGAGATGGAATGTAGCCCCTCACACCGTCACCAACAGCAAAGCAGGGGGGGAAGCAGCATCTCCTTCACCCTTTGCCCTTTTTTAGATGGAGTGACAAGCTTGTCTGTTGCAGAGAAAAAGCAAATCTTTGTGCAAGTTTTGACAATGTAAATAAGTGTTCTGTAGTGTGTTTGAATTTTTATGCTATTCATGGGCTGATAATGAACCGAAGTGTTTTTTTACTTATTTGAAAGCACACCCTTTATGACAAAATGGCTTTCACAGACTGAGTCCTTTTGTGAATGTGTTTTGTTATCATTAATATGGAAAAGATAGGATGACAGAAAATAGATGGTGTACTTAATGTCACAGAAGATTGTATTAATGATCTTACCTGCTTCATCAGTGGATGTGTTTCAGCAAGTTTTCTTATGACAGCCTGTGCCAGACAAACTGACTGGCTTGGTAAGGTTTTCTATGCTTATTCAAAGTTTTATTGTTGATAAATGGTCCTGTAGAGGGCTTCAAACCATCCATCACTTCTGTCACTGGACTGTAGACCTTTCAGTGTAGGTGTTTCCAGGTAGTTTTTCCTGACAAGGAACATGTTGCTGATTTTAAAAGTTTCCGTGAGCTTTTTTTAGGAGGAAAGAACACATTGCTAATGCTGTCCCAGGAAAAAGGGCAATCTGTGCCTAAAAAGGACTGGTGCCTGGCTTCCATGCAAAGAAAGACCCCAAAGTATACAGGTGGTACTGGAACTTATCCGTGTTTTAACTGGAGTATATGGTGGCGGAGAGAGGGCATGTTACTTTGTGCTGTACCACAGTTGTATCGATGGAGTTAAATTTCCTTTGGAGCTAGAAGGATGTCACGGCCCACTAAGGACTCATGATGGTTTTTTGCTGAGATCTCTAAGTGCAAAATTAAGGCAACCATGCCAAAAGAGGTTAGCTTCAGCTTACAGGCATTTTGTGTCTGTAAGCGATGTGCGATAGGTAAAGGGAGTGAACAGTAAGTAAGAAGAGGAAAAGAGGAATATAGCTACCACCGAGAGTCCAAGGCATCCCCCAGGCCCGGAGTCAGCAACGTCCCACTGGTCCTAACGATTGTCATCGATCCTTGGTGGGGAAGGCTTCAACTTTAGGTTGCTAGGGGATGACCTTTTATGCTAAATTACACACCTTGCTCCTCCTCTACCTCAGGAATCCCCACCTCTCCCCAGGAACTCATTTTTCTATCTCCACCTCTGCCAAGTAGCATCATTGTGCATGCCCAGGGAGGAGTGCCTGGGGAGTGGTCTACCTCGGAGGCGGGTAGCCTTGGGGATGGAGGTGTGTTTTGGTATTATAATGACATTATAATGAGCAAAGTTCACCTTAGGGTAAAGGTTTCACCACAGTGCTTGGCACGGTGTCTACCATCTTTCTGGTTGGATAGCCGTTACTCCCGCGGCTCATTGTTCCCATCCTTACAGAGGTACGGATACTCTTGGACAGGGCAGGGCCGTGGAACAAGACTGTTTCACTCCGTCCCCCACCAATCCATCTTGTACCAGTACCAGGGTGTGTTGCCGGGGAAACAAGTTCTTAGCACGCCAGCCGCTCCTTTGTCTCAGAAAGTGGCAATTGTGTTTTACTTTTACCCTGGAGATTTTCTCATGATATCATAACTTCGCTGCAACAGGCCTGTCGAGACGAGTCTTGCTCCCAGGCTGCATCAAATCCATAGGAAAGGACCCTATAGTCTAACTGGGGATGTCATGTCCTTGATGACAAGGTTGAGACAATGCCGATTTTCTAACCAACTCCTACAAAGGACTATGAAGAAAAAGGCAAAGGTGAAGGAGCTGGAATTTGAGGGGGTTTATTGGGGTATTTTTCTTTGATTTTTTTGAGGTTTTTTACTTTTCCCTAGAAAGAGAGGATTGTTTTGGCCCAAGCCACTTGTAAACCCTGCTCATAGCAGTAATTCTATATTGAAAAGTCACATATTCAGACCCAGTGAGGTATGTTTTGCTCCACTCCTCTGTTCCAAGTCTGAGTACATAATGAAAAAATGTTCTTCTTTTAAACAATGTTTTAAAAGGCTGTTTAAAAGGCTTCTTTACTAGTGATGGAGTGAGTCTTTATTTGCAGATTAGGTGTTTGTGAGCTGGTACCTAGGGAGTGGGCTGGAACACCAACTCAAGCAGTTACATGATCAGACTCTCATATGAAGAGGAATAAAGATTCAAAATATTTTAATTGTAGTTGCACCTCTCCCCTTTCTTGAAAGAGAACATGCTGAACAGTGGTGAAGCCATGACAAAAAGCTATGTAAGAACATGTTGCAGCGTGGTTCTCCTGAACGCTTTTGCAGAATTCTGCCTTTTAATCACTGTATGTTTTAGATGTAAAAAAACACTTATGCAGGGTCTCGGAACATACTGCACTTTTACCCTAATGGTCTGCACTGACTTGGTTCTTTCTCAAACAGTTTTTAAACTGGAAAGAATAGCGGCAATGAATTAATTGTACAACTCTAGTCTGACTTGCAGTGATAAGGCCGAGACCTTCTGTTACAGAATCGTTGAAGTCAGTATTACAAATTACTTTGCTTTTTGTCTGGTGCCTTTGAAGTCAGGTAAATTTTGTGGGAAGCAGATAATCAGTAATAAATGTATTTATAGTCAGAAAATGGTCTTGAAGTACTTAATTGGAGTACTGTTGTAGGACTGGTACTTCTAATGACCATCTTTTGAAAGAATTTCATTTCATTCTCACTTCTGTTTCAAGGCACAGTTAATCCTCATCACAAACACAAAAAGTGTAAGGAAGCACAACTCCTAGCCTGTGCTCAGGAAGAGATCCAGGTGCCAGCTATCACTGAAAGAAAATTGCCCATCACCTCCAGAAGGAGCAGTTTCTCTAGATGGAAATTGAGAATGTAGGAGCAATTGCAATTGAATACAGCTACTCTTCATTTATGTGTGTTTGCCTACAGACTATGTTTAAGGATATATTTTATTTAAGGCAAAATGCCCAAGTTTTATTTTTACAATTGTCCTTTTTGAAAAAAAAAAAAAAAAAAAAAAAAAAAATAAACCCGCCNTTGCAACTGAATACAGCTACTCTCCATTTATGTGTGTTTGCCTACAGGCTGTGTTTAAGGAGATCTTTTTTTTAAGGCAAAATGCCCAAGTTTTATTTTCACAATTGTCCTTTTAAAAAAAAAAACAAAACAAAAACAAAAACGGTGAGTTTAAGCTGGCCCAGCTCTTGTTTAGCTTCTTAAGCCTGGCTGATTCAGCCACTGCAGCTTAACCTAGGGCTTGTGTGCCCTGGAGAGCTCTTGAAGCAATATCTTTCCTGCTTCTGTTACTGAAAATTCATCTGGGAACTTCCCAGAATGAGCCACTCTGCATAACCTGTTCCTCCACCAATCGCAGGTACAGTGAACTTTTCTTCTCTTTCCCGAACATATTCTTGTCTCATTGGTACATTTCCTACTTCCTTTTTTTCCCCAAACTGCTTAATTAATTGAAGCACAGAGGAGAAATGTTAGACCATATAATTGGCATTGGTTGTAAACTTTTCCTTTGTATGTGGCCTCTTCTGAACAGAGAGGCTTAACTGTGGCATAAATTTGTGTACCACAATAAAAATTATTCTGTGAGATCTTTTCAAGATTTATAATACTTAACTTCCTACTAGCTTTGTGTATGTGATGCTTCTAGAAATACAACAAAATTTGATTGAAGATGGGATTGGCCAAATTACCAAACTCCAGTCATGTACTTTGTTAGATTTAGGTGTGGATCCTGTCACTCCTCTCTACTCTTCAAGATAAAAAAAATGTTTTAATAAAAGCAAATGGTGTGGCTTTTATTTTAATCTAAACAGAAGCCTATGTTTTCTGCTGACATAAATCTAATGAAATCAATACAGTTATGCCAGCAGAGAATTGGTCTCATAACATTTCCTTCCCTTGTTTGATCTGAATCTCCAGTTAATAGCAGACAAAACCACAACAGCATCATACAGACCCTGTTATTTACCTGCAAATAGTAATGGTAAAACAATAATAGCAATGATGAAATCTCCGAAGTTTAGAGTACTTTTGAGCTTGGCAACATTTACATGAGTTTCTGTTTTGTTTTTTCTGATGTGTGTTGTAATACTTTAGAGAGTTACATGTTACTCAGCAGTAGTTTGACAGGACATTTACTGAAATAATTTTTCTCAAGACTGACAGAGTTGGACTTAGAAATGAGACTTTTGTGTGAAAACATTCTGATAAATGAAAACCAATCTTTCAAAGAGTTAGACTCTGCTGTATTAATTAAGGAATTGGTTACACTTATGGAACTATCCCAAGTTTTATTAAATGGTCTACTGATTTGGAAAGTCACNCCAGGGAAGCTGTGGATGCCCCATCCCTGGAGGTGTTCAAGGCCAGGCTGGATGAGGCTTTGAGCAACCTGGTCTAGTGGGAGGTGTCCCTGCCCATGGCAGGGGGGTTGGAACTTGACGATCTTTGAGGTCCTTTCCAGCCCAAACCATTCTATGATTCTATGAATTGGATGAGCAGGGTGTCAATCCCCTCTCCCATCATCATCTTAATGCTTTTGTGTATGAGTTCAGTGGGATTTTGTTTTGTAAATAAGAAAATTCAATTTTGAAAGCAACTGGAAATTGCTTAAATGGGTGTTTACTACACTTACATGCAGGCTATAAGAGATTTTTTTTACAGATATTATCCAGAAAATACAGCATGATTTCTCTGTAGGTGGTTTCATAGAGAGGTATCACATGAGAAATTTTTAAATGAAGGTCTTAGGGAATAATATCTTGGAGGCTATCTCTAAATAATACAGTGACCACAGACTTCCTTTTGTTTCATGGGTGCAGATCAAAGGAACTCATAGTTATGTTGTCCAAAAACTGGAGTTAGTCACTTGGTGTGCAATGTGTCAATCCACACAGAGTTGAGGTATCGTTTTATTGCATTTCTGCACAGAGAAGTGGTGTGGATTTTTATGTCACACATTTATACAGTTAAAAATGTTGGTTGTGCCCTCTTTGCCCCATCCCTCTACTTACAATTGGTTAATTCTTATTTCTTCTTAATTACAATTGGTTGGTTTTCCTCCCACTTCGATTTAAAGCCACAGTGTTTTTTTTAATTTTACCATGCATTCTCGGTAAGTGGGGGTCTTGATTCGAGGGTGTTCTCAGGTATCTGGAGGTGTGGTTTTCACATCATAATAAAGTTCCAAAATTTGTAATAACAAAAGGCTTAGGGGCATGTCACACCCCAAGGACAGTAGTTCCTGTCCTCCCTGATAAGGGGTAAGTGGCCCCAAATTGCTCCCACGGTCTCCAAGGCCAGACCCATCCAGCACCACCTCACTGTTTACATAACCTCTTTATTGCCAGATAACAGTTAGAGGTTTTAAAAATAATCTTACTCTGCCTAGGACATCATTTATCAAGCTCATTCAAAACAAGCACATAGTTCCTCTGGCCCTTCATATAGGCTTCTAGTCCTCTGTCTTTCAGGGCTTCAGGAGTTGTCTTGGCTTTTCCTACAGCTTTTTCTGTATGAGCAGGAGTTGCCAGCCCCACTCCAAACATTTTGGTTAACTCCAACTGCCAAATTGTTTTTCCTAATTCCAGTCCCTGTTCTCAGAGTCTTTTCTCCTTTTTGGATGGTCTCTATCTGGCCCAATTCTTTGGCACTGCCATTCACAGGATTCCTAATCCATTCCTCCGGCTCATCAAAGATCAGTTTCCATAAGGACCTGAGTGCAAGTTAGATCCATCTTGGCTCTCTTTACATTTCCTGGTGGCTCTTTCTGAAAACAAGTGACCTCTGCTCTCACACTTGTGTTCCAGGACTATATTTTCTTAGAGGAGGCATGCCTTCCAAAGGAGCTGAACCACCTTGGGTATTCACTGACCTTGTAAAAGTTAACCACAGTTGTATGAAATTAAATACTGTTTCTTAGCTCATACTTTATTCATGCGGGTGTTGTTCAGTTGTAGAGGCTCCTGGTAGGATATGAATCTAAACCATGGAATCTTTAAAATAGGCATAAATCAGAGGTGTGCTGCTGTATCAGCCTTTGTTCCTACATCACCCTTTCTCCTTCCTGGAGCAGGTGGCACAGCACACTTAAATTTTACAGTTTATTTCAGTTACTCCTAATTACCTGTGCATTTCTTGTTTTATTCCCAAGAGAGCAAATGTTTTTGACCAAGCTTGTTCTAGGTAGACTGTGGAATGTCTGTCATTGGGGGGGTTCAAGAACAGATTGGACAAATACCTGTCAGGAAGGATCAACACCCTTGTTTGTGTATCCAGGCACAGAAGTGGACCAGATAATATCTTTCAGAGGTCTATTTGAGGCTGGTTTTCTTTGATGCTGCTGTGAAACCAATTCTTAGCCTGGTGTTCTGCCTTAGTGAGTAGGATCCATGGTAGTATAATCATAGTCTTTGTCATGTTATTATGTTTCTAAATATAATAATTTATTGGAAGGGATGCATAACCATTTGTTTTAATCTGTTAAGACCAAGAACTTTAATATTTTGTGGTATTTACAATACTTTATATAATAAAAGTGTGTTTCAAGTTTATAAATGATGACATTTCTAAATGACCACTACCAAATCTCTAAGCAGGAATGATCCTGGGAACAAGCTTGCTTGTTTAAAGTTTAAGCATATTTTCAACAGAGAGGCATAAACTAGTGCTTTCTAGATAAGTGGTGGATTGACTTCCGTAGGAAGCTCAGAGTCATGGAAAACATTTTTTATCTAACCCTTGAAATTTGATGGAAAGTTAGCAATGGAAGAATTAAACAGAAACATTTCTATCCTTTTATTTGCTTTGTTTAAAGAAATGGATTCTTAGTCAACCACTGACCTTATGGATAACTAGCAAAATGTATAAAACATTAAGGGAAAGTGAATGGTTGCCCTGCAGTTTGATGTAGGATAATACAGACAGATATCACAAAAATTATAGTCTAAAAGCTCCTTATCCATGTTGGCTCCATTAAACAGCAAATAACATAATTGTTAATTAAATGGGAACCACGTCTGTTCTGCATTTTTCACTGGAAGTAAATGTGTAAAAATGTTTTATCAGATAATGAAAAAGAGTTAGCAAGTAGTATTACATTACTAATGAACTTACAGCAATAGGCCATTTTTTAAAGTGCATTTCCTATTTTGTCTCAGTGCAATATTATATCCTCCAGAAAGTTGATTTATCTTGGATGGCAATGAACTGAACCCATGTTGATAGCTGAAAACATTGCCTAGACTGATGACAGGTCAAAAGATGTTGCTATAGTGGGGGTGCAACACTTCTATCGACCTTATTTCTTTCATATCATTGGGAATCAGGGAATTGCCCCTACTATTCCCTTCTTCACCTTAAAAACAACCAGCTACACATAGTCTGCATGAACATTTCTTCCATCTTACCCTCTGTTGGTCTTCCCACATGGCCTAGGCACATGGTTTTGTCTCACTTCTTGTGTGCATTTGTAGGAAGGATATGGGGAGTTCCACTCCCACAGAAAGCTTCCCAAGTCTTTGCCTTTTCTCCTGCATCCAAGAAATATGAAAACATTGCTGCTTAACTTTTCCTTTAGCCCAGTGTCCCCCACATCCCTTCAGGCGAGCCCTTCACGGAGCTATGTTTTGGTCCTGCTGATATTGTGTCATTCATTGTTGATGCTGAGAAGCAATGATTTCTGAAGCCACTGTAAGGGAAACATCTGTGCTTCTGGACTGTATGTTCTATAAAAACAAATAACTTTGTGGTGCTTTAAATTTTTTGATAGGTCAGAAAAAAAGACAATGCTTTTTTAGAGAGTGATGTTACTGTGATTTGTACTGTGTGACAGAATTGTCACCTTGCAAGTGTAGTGACGAAAGCGGGTATTGAAGAGCCCCATAGTGTCTTGGCATAATGGACATTCCCACCATACACTGTTCTTCCCCTTTTGTTCTGTCTTTCCTCCCTGTGTGAGTCACATAAGTGGTTTTAAATGTCTTTCAGTGAGTCATATAATATTCCTGATGGATAGTTCTTCTAATTCTGTCCCTAGTGTAACATCACTATATGCAGAGTATCTTTGCTATCTAAAAACTAACACTTATTTGGTCATCTACTTAACACCTTTATGACAAGTACTTGCTCTCCTTGAGGACACTTTTTTTTTCTTCTTTTGGTCATAGCAATGTTAAAACCTCAAGCTTCTGTTTGTATTCTGAACTGTCAGTTTGAATTTTTAAATCCTTTTTCAAAAATGGGTCAGACTGAGCATTGCGCTGGCTGCATACCTCCTAACACATTTTGGCAAGCATCGGAAGCCAAGAGTTTCACTCTGCCATGGCTTATTGCTTGGCTGAAAAAAAGAATCAAAATGCACATAGGAAATTTAGTGTGGTGAAAGCGAGAAGGAAAGGATCGAAGGTTGGAAGCAAATATAACGACTTTGTATACAAGCAGCAGCTGAAATGTATGAAACTACACACAGTACAACATGTTCCTCAGAACAGGAAAATGTAGGTTTGTTGTAGCAACCATAATTTTTAAACAGTAAATTGCTTTTGTGATGGTAAAATTCACAAAATTCCTAACCCAGGGTTTTTTCATTCAGCCTGCAAATGAAGGAAACAAATGCCTGAAGACATGGTGCATATGATATAGAAAGGGGAAACTAAACTGGCAGATGCCAAAAATTGATAGGGAAATGCTAACACCTTTCCAGGAAAACAGCTAGGCAGGAAATCCTATTTTAGACACTTGGATAGGCAAGATATATTTCTGGAAAAAATATGGGAGAGAGCCATAAAAGATGATTGGTTTGACTGCTGTGCTGAAACATATTGTATTGGCATTACAAGGTATGTTCTGGCATTAAAATGAAATGAGCAGGGAAATGAACATAGCTCAGTGTCTTCATTGCTTTCCCCCCAGTAATGGCTTATCATTAAAAGCTACCTTGGAAGAAAAATGCTTTAATACTCTTTGTGATAATAAATTTACTTAGAAATGCAATTTAAATTAAAATATTATTTTCTTTCTCACCCAAAATACTGGAACATGTAAGATAAGCAGTTAAAAAACAATACTTGTATCATAGCTTTTAAAACTTCTAAGTTTGAAGACTAAACCAGATGCTATCTAAATACAGTGGAGTGACTTGGTGAGCAGAGCTTCACCCTCTGTCTCGCCCCACTATAGGGGACAGTCCAGAGAGGTTTTTTGTGGTTACCCAAAAAGGAGCACTGGCTAGGTGGAGTCAAGACAGTGACTCAAGGAGCAATACAACACAATTTTATTTATTACTTAACAACTACAAAAACATCACAAAACAACTTCTCGGAGTCAAGCACCAAATCACGTTTATCAATTATTGCCAAACATCGCTTATCCATTAAGCAAGCACCAAATAACGCTTAATCATTATTTGAGGGCAAAAATAAGACAGAAGACAGAGTTAAAAGGTAAGAAAGGTCACCTTTGAGGTTGACCTTTGGGGGGCGCAACAGCTTTGCAACCAGGTTGCCTTCGGAGGAGGGGTGGGGCAGCAGCTGGTTCTCTACCGGAGAGATGACTCCAGCCCTCAGCACCCATGTCTCACCTCAACTCGCTAATGTTCCTTCACAGAAGAGCTTGCAACATGCTCTGCCTGAACTGTTCCTAGACATGGTGGCAGCTCTTTAGAAATGTTCTGTCTGAAGTGCTCTGCCCGAATGGTTCGTGGTGGAGCCTCTTCTTTAGAGATATTCTGCCCGAGTGCTCTGCCCATTATTTGAGACATAAACATGGAAAAACAACATCATCCGGGAGGGGATGGATAGGGGTCCAGTCCATGACACCATCTAAACACAGTCATGCTTCTGGTTTCCATAGAGATAAATCAGTGCAAAGTTTATTGATTTTTTTTTTGGTTGATTTGAGGTGTAAACCTTAATAACAAAGATTGCTTGTATTGTAAATGGAATGTAAGCATTCATAATGCTTTTGAATACCATCTGCTCTGCTGTTCTTGCATGCAGTTTTTCTGTTGGTATAGCACGTATGTTGGCTAAGGGTGCACTTTGGTATACGTGGCTTTCAAACAGTTCCAGAGATAATATAACAAGGTCGAGTCAGTCAGGAGTTACTTGATCTGTAAATGCATCCTGAAACCACTTTTTTTTTTTTCTTGGCAAGATGTCCTAGTGATAAATTCAGATTTCAGTTAATATTTTCTGCTACTTTCCAAACACCTAGTGGTAGAATGTTCTACAGAAGTCTCTCTGAAGATAGTGTATTACATACCATTCATATAAATCCATCACTCAAGCTTTCTTTTAAATGTATTTCCACCTCTGTTTTAATGTGGCTGGGAAATCTAATCACTTTCACTGTTTTGCAAAAGCCTAAGAACACACTCTGATTTACAAGTCCTGGGGAATGAAAAGTGATGAGGAGCTGTGCAGTCGGCTGAACAGATTTGTGTGCTTCTCTCTGTAAATGTTTTAAGCTAGTATTGTCATGAACTTTTAAGGCATATTCTTATTCTTTAGTTCCTGAGAGGGGATGGATGGTCCTCAGAATCCCGTAAAGAATTGTGCAGTTGGTAAATGAATAGGGGATTGGCAGAAACAGTGGTGTTGGAACAAATACTATAGAGGATGCCTAGAGGCAACTGTTCATCCTAGAGGAAGAGCAAGAGGATTTCATCCTAGCTGATGAAATGAGGAAGAAGTAAATAGGCATATGTACAGCTGTTAGTAACTATTAGAAACAACACTCATTTTGCTTCATTGCTTTGTGTGCCGGCAAAACTCCAATTGCTTTGCCTGTAGCGGTTGTAGTGGTAGTAGTGAAATTAGAACATGCTAAAGGGATTCAGGTACAAGTAGCAGAGGGTACACAGGCATTTGTTTTTCAGGCAGTAGAAATTACAGGGTTAGGAAAATTGAACTTCAGGAATATTACTATTAGCTATGCTGAAATAGCGTTTTCAGGCTCTTCTTACCATTGCTATTACACTTGCTGTCTTTGGCTCACAATTTTGATTATGCTGCACACTCAACACTCCAGGCAGACTTACCTTAATGATCAAAAGAGGAATTTCAGTGCTCCTTTCTGAAATTCAGTTCTACACGTCCAGCTGTACTCCCCACCAGGAATCCATCACATGTCAGAATCAATCAGTTATATTTTCTGCTTTTTTGAAGAATTGTAGTTCTCATGGTCAAGCAGAAATTTTGTCAGGAAAAAACTGAATATATAACCCCTCTGAAGCATATCTCTTTATACCTCTCTTTATAAGCATATAATATGTTTTGCAATCACAAGGTAAGGCTTGTAAATTTTGTGAGCTCTTACTTTTTACCATCTTTTTCAGCAGCATTGGTTAAATCATGAAAACAGAAAGAATGGGCTCTTTCATAGCCACTCTATTAGAATATCAGACAATTATTTATGTTGGAAGGGACTTGTGGAGGTCAGCTGGTCCAGCCTCCTACTGAAGGAGGGCCAGACTTGGTGTAAGACCAGTTGTTCAGGGTTGTCACATACATGAAGTCAAAACATGTCTATGTGACAGGATAAAAATCAAAAGAAGTACAGATGAACTTCTGCTGAAATAGTGCTTAATTGATCTGACTTGTGACTAAAATTAGAAACAGTTAAAAATAATTTTTGAAATTTAATTTTATATGGAAATTTAATTTTAGGAAACTAAACCAATTTAGTTTGCCATTTTTTTATTAAAAGTGTAATATTTTTATCCTGAGAGCTGTTTTTTAAAGCTCTGTAGTTTAAATCAGAAAAAAAAGCAAGCCTTGACAGAGGCAGATAAGAAAAATTTTATCTTTGATTGTCTTAAGGGCTGTTAATTAGGCTAGTTCTGCCTACCTCATTAGCACATAATCAGTTCACCTGCCCCAGGTTACGTTCTGTTTCTCATGTTACTCTGGCCTCTTAAGCTTCCCTCAGAAATGGCTTCTTCCATTGAATATATGCTAACTGGTTGGTTTGATTGTTCCTGGTTTTCTCTGTGGAGTGTGTGATGAACTGTTGGGCATGTCCTGTTGGAAGACAAACAGAAGGTGGTACATGATACATGCCAGAAAGGTTAGTCCTGCAATGAAACATTTTTGAAGTTGCAAGACCTTAAAAGTTTATCAAAGGTACCCTCTAGGAATGAATGTGCAAATTTTGTCATTCAGATTAATAAAAATTTTTTTGTTGTTTTATTGCTTAGGTCCAAGCATCTCTCTGTTAACATAGGATGCAGTCATAAGCATCAAGCATAAATCAAAACCAGTGGCAATCGTTCACCATGGATATATATAGTTGTGTTGTCACTGGTCACTGAGGCTTAATGACTCCAAGACTCACAATTTCTTCAGCCAAAGGCTTTTTTTAGCACTTGATAACAGCCTTGCAAAGCCATCTGCTTTGACACTGCTTAAGCACTGGATTAAGAATTGGATGGTCTTATTGCCCCAGCTCAATTTGCCTATGAAACGGGTTATCTTAAACTCCCTGTGTCTCATCCTCCCTTCTATAAGTGGGATGTAGTGCTTACAATCTTTCTATAAAAAAACATTTTAGATGGTGGTTGAAGACTTCTAGAGAGGTTTTTGGTGTTAAAATTGTCTAGTATATTGCTACCAAATATCCAGTCTTCTCTTGTCTGTTTAAGCCTGACATCAAGAATAAATCTAGCAGCAAAAGTTTAAATAAAAAACTTCACCTAGGTCACCCTTTGCCCTATTCATCCATCAGCAGGGAAGTAAACAGTTTGTCTATGATTGCCTGCCCCACTTAGCTATTACAGTCTATTTGTTCTTCCTACCCCGTAATTACTTCATTGGATCTGCTCAAATATCCTCTGATTCACATTCAAACTATTTCCAGAAACATCCTTTAATTCTGGCGTGATATTTCATTGCTCAGTAAATATGAAGAGATGCTCAAGATTTGCTTTATTACAAAGTTCTGGGTAGCTCTGTGAACTTATTGCTGTGTGAGGTTCCAGTTTGGCAGCAGCTGAAAACTGGTTTCCTGAATAAACTGGATGCCAGCAGATGGAGGCAGTGACAGTAGGAGGCACAAAATTGCCTCTCTGCAGTAGTAAGAAACTAAGTTAAGGCAGTCCCCTTTGGTGGGGTTCTCTCACCTCTTCTAACATTGTCTCTTTATTATGAGTTCCAGTTTGATTTTCAACTTAAAAAAAAAAACAAACTTAAAAACAACTTTAAAACTTTTTAAGTTTTGCGTTTTTATAGTTTTGATCATTTCACACTTTGTCCTTGTGCCTTATGTGTGAGAGAGACCTAGCTTGCTGCCCCAAATGGACCAGATCTTAAGACCATAAGTAAACTTCCCCTGCAAGGAAGTAATGGTGGTGACCCAGAAGGATGGCTGACTGCCTGGCGGCATCGGGCCAGTCTGAAGCGAAGGTGGTGAGCACGGGCATGGAGCAACTGTACTTGCTCTCTAGAAAAGTATATCACTCGTGTATGCCTGTGTTTTCCTGGGTGTACATCTAACGTGTTTGTGTGACCACACCGTTTGACTCCCCATCCCCAAATGATGGATGATAAATTAGGAGACCCACAGGTTTGCTGGAGTCAGAAAGTCTGTAGCACCTACTGGAGGGTTTAGGAGGACAGTGCTGGTTTCTGGGCCTGAGCAAGCTGAACCGAGGAGTCTCTGCTGCCAGAAGAAATACAGATGTGTTTCCACATCTGTACCAAGAGCTGGAGAGACAGTGCCTAGGCTTTGCCCAAGAAGACAAGAACACACCACATCCAGATTTTTGGCTTAATACAGTGTCCTGATAAATATTTAAAAAGCCAGCAAGTTTTGGGATATCCCATATTTTTTTTGTCCCAATAAGAAACAAGAACTTGTGTTGCACTCTCTGTACCTACAGGAATTATTAACTTCAAAGAGAAATAAGATCTCAGTGTGGGATTTTTCGTTAATGTGTTAATTCTGAGACATATATTACTATTGGGAAGTTAATGGCTTAATGGCTTTCCTTTTTTATTATTATTTTTTTCTACTTGCCTTTACCTTTTTATTCTTTCTCTAACATTTTCAGTGTATAATGCTAACCCCACTTTAGCATTATTGGATGTATGCTGTAATTTACTACTGGAACTGACAGGTTGCTCTCAGGGATTTCTGTGTACAGGGTTTTTATCTAGAGTACTGAAAGGTTACAGGAAAAAAGTATAGCAAAACCCTCGTGAAGCCAAGTCATTACTTTTAGGACCATCTCTTATCTTTACCCAAATGTTTCAGAAAAAAAATTTTTTTGGAAAAATACTGACTCTACATTGCATAATACAATGGTACAATTTCCTCAGCTTTGATGAGGAAAATAAAAATTCGGGTAGTGCTCTGACACTCAAAAATCCATGTTGCTTTTAATAACAACAACAAAAAAAACCCCATCCCAAAATATTTACTGATACTAACTTTAAAAGAAAAATACTTTGAGAAAGTCAACAGTATGCTTTACAAAATTATTGCTACAGGTTCTTGAATGAAGGGTAATGAAATCAGATGCAAGTGTGAGTTGCCTATAGCATTTTTGGAAAATGTGTCAGACTGGAAAATATGAATAAACAAACACTAACAAATTTTTCAAAGGACTACAGCAGCATTTAAAACCATTAGCAGAAAGCTGGGGTTTACTTTCCTTTAAGTTATTTGTTTTCTTTGGGTGCTGCTTAATTTCAAAAAGCACTAACACTTGAGGAGCATTTTATTATCCTCACTGCTGTCAGTTTATTCTCATGAAGGATGCTTAAATTAAAATTCTGACTCTTGCCAGTTATCATTCACCCCCTTTTCTTAGAAAAAGATATTTTCCATCTTACTTGGGACCTCTTGCCTTACTTGTTTGAAAACTGCCCTTTTTACTGTGAACATACTTTGCATTATTAAGGCTAAGATAATGCAAGAAATTGTATATTATGCCTCTTTTTTTACTCAAATAAAGACCACTAAAAAGGTATTCAACTTAGTCTTCAGTGTTGTAAGCATTGCTTGTTTTTTTTAAGGTTACAAATCTAATTCTTTTTAGCTTATTGATTTAAGATTAATGGCTTTTAATACTGATTAAGCCCAGGTTGCTTATATTGGCTAAAGCTTCCTTCTATTTGTCTCCTTGGATGTTTCTGTAATCTGAAGTGAAATGTGGTCCTGTTTAGAAAAGTTGCTCTAAAATAATATTCTCCACTAATTATTTTTCAGTCAGTATTAGATACCAATAGAAATGAATGGAAAAACCAAAACTGATCAAGAGTAATTAAAACAGATGTAGCGTACAAGGTTATTAATAATAAAAAATCAAACACAAAATGATTCGCAAGCACAAGAAATATGAGTTCAAGGGACAAATAGTACCTTAGGAATGAAAGAAATTTTAAGACTCTTCACTGCTATCTATTTTTTTTTTCCCTCATCCGCTTCTTTCCTCTCAATTAGAAGATATTCCTTCTTACAGAATTTAGTCAGGAGAGGCAAAGATGAAACATAAGCACTGAAAGACTTACTACCTGCAAGCTTAAACAGCTTTGATGTGTTAAATTATCTTTTGGCACTAAATCAAAATACCTGAAGTAAAAAATAAAGCAGATGAATAGTATACAAGGCTACAAATTTAGGTGTTTTAAGGCTTGTAAGGTTTTTTTTTAAATTAAAAATAAAAAATCTCTTTGATACCAAGAAGTGTCCAAAGGAAAGACAAGTAACACCTACTCCTAAGCTGTTTTATATCCATTACATATAGTGTATCTGCCTCACTAGTACAGTCCAATATATAATTAAACAGAATATTACCACTGTAACCACTGCCTCAGGAAACCATTCAAAAATAACACATAACTTTTGTACTGTGCCCAGTTCTTGGACTGTGGTAATTAAAAAAATCTCTTAGTAACGACATGGTGGCAGTTCTTAGCACTGCGTAGTACTTTGGCAGAAAAGGGAAATGTGTTCAATGGGTATTAATTTTCTGTATTTGGAAAGAATAACATACTGAGATTATGTGAGGATTTCAAAATGCCATCTCAACCCTTCATCATCAAGGGCAAAATTAAACTTCCTTACTAGGAAAAAAAACTTTTTAGAATTAAAATTAAAACATTTAAAGTTTAAGCATGAAAAACTTGTACACCAGAATTATGAGGTAATACCCGCCTTATAAGTTATTTTAGAAGAATTAAAGGGTGCTGTATAATACTACTATTAAAAAATTCCATATTGCATGATCCAGGTGACCTATAAAGTATTCTAAGTTTGGGGTGAAATTATAGAAAGACTGATATAGGATTGGGTTGATAAAGAACTAAAGAATAAGAATGTAATTTATAATAGCCAACCTGGTTTTATGCAAATAACTCTTTTAAAATTACTTTTCTTCAAATTAACTTGAATTATTCTCTGAAGAGATTGCAAGTTTGGTTGTTAGAAATGGTTATTTAGCGGGGACACTACACTTTTGTGTGGTATTTGTTTTGTTATTGAAAGTGTTCCAATGTGAAAGAAAACCATACCACCGTTAATGTCTATTTTAAGCAGTCTCAGAACCAGGCACTTAATTTTTTAGTGGATTTGCATTGTATTGATGTATTTGATTTTTTTGATGGATTAAAAAAAAATCTCACGGGTTGCTGTCACTGAGTGAACATCTAATAACAGTCACTATTCAACTTATTGTCTTGTAGTGCCCTGCTGATTTAAAAAGGCATTGGACATTGATTGCAATTTACAAAACACAGAGACTAGCAGAATGGTTGATAAAGATATTAGTTAACACTAGTGTTAATGCATAAGCAGGGAGGCAATAAATAGATCTATAGTAATTCACAATTCATTAAGAATATACAGTAAAGAGAGGTGAGTAGAAGGATCAAGAGTGAGGCACATGGTGGAGGATAAAAACCCTGGCGTCTCCCTGGAGGAACTCAAATTTGTTGACTTCTTTATGTTGAAGTATAATTTTTTTTTTAAATAAACCCCTTCCCATATAGATAAGAGATGACCGCAGTTGAACACTGGAAAATAAGTACATGTTTTTTAATGAGGATGGTGTCACACAGCTCAAAAGTTACCTGCCCTTTGAGGAACTGGGAGGGTTTTCTTCTTCAGAGGAGCACAACTTTTCTGGTTTTAACTGGCTCCAGTCATAGACCCCAGGACTGAGTTAGCATTTAAGGCAGCATCTGGAAATGAGTATGGAGCTACCTGGAACAAGAGTTCACAATTCCATATCTTGCCTGTGCTTCCCTGTCTATGTTTGGCTAGATTTATTATTGGCAGTTGCTTTCCTTGCCTTTTCAGCCTTGTGACTGTAATACCTGACATAAGAGTTCCTGCTTTCTTACCTCTCTGTTAAAAGCGGCATCCTTCTATCTGCAGTCAGACTTGAAGGACTGCGTCACAAGACATAGCAACCAAATAAGCCACCAGTGGAAATAATGTATTTTTTTATTTTTCAGTGTCTTTAGCAAAGGAGTATTTTGGGGCATAGTGACAGAATTTTGCCAATTCAGGACCATGCATTCAAGCCAAGTCTTGTCAGGTGTGCCTGACACATGCTAGCATGGCAGGTTATCCTGGCTTAGGTGAACTTCTTCAGTCAAGAATAAATCCTTGGGCTTGGTGCATGGGCAGCTACATCTGGCCTCTGCACTTCAGGCTTAATAGTCTCCACTATAAATCTATGAGTCTACTAAAGGTATTCCTTCTACAAGGGGATAGCAGATTTACAGCATCAGCCTGGAGACAGCCAGGGTTCTTTGTGCTTTATTTGCTGTCATGGGTTACCTAAGTTTTGTGAGTCAATATCAGGATGATAAGCAGGGCATATAACACTAGAACAGTGATATGTCTAACTGACATCAGGGATGCTTACATGATCTGTCTTCTGCTAACAGATATGGTGTTCAATGATTAGATGAAATAGGTCTGAGGGGCCAGGAAAGCTCAAGTATATGAAAAGACATGGAAAAAGCACTGGAATTTTATTTTCGTCACTATATTTGTAATACTGACTTGGGGTAGGGAGGAGGGAATGTCCAGGTTTTACTATTCAGACTTCTCTTTTCGGAGACATACATAGAATAAAGACCATATCTTTCAAGGCTGTCATGGAAAGTGGCTGATACATGGATGTTACTTCGATTAACTCATAAAAGAATCCCTGAAAAAATGCTATTTAACAACAATTATTGTTGTAACAAGAAGAGGTGGTTGCATCTTACTGTTGTGCGGGATTCTTTGAGGAAGTTACTGGCTCTGTGAACAAAGAGGAAAATACTGATTGAAAATGGCACTGAGCATTCACAGTAGACAGTCTGTGTGTATCTAGAAAGGTTTGCATTGGAAATCAATTATGCATACAATGAACTCCTGAATATGAGAATTGGAAATGAATATAACACTGAACAAAAATTAGCCTTAAACTGAATGTCTGAAATGAGAAAAATAATACTGAGGTAATAGAATTCATTATTTATCAACAAGATTATCATTAGTTCCTTTGCGATTTTGTTATGTACTTTAATGAGTTTGACAAGGCTAATGAATAAACTTTTAGATTTTTGAGATACTATGTAATTAGATTCATTGGTGAATCTTGGTGAAAAACCAAGCAATCTGACAGATTATAGAAGGATTTAGATAATTTAAATGTATGGGTTAAGAGATGACAAATGCTATTCAATCCACTTAAATGTGTAAGAATATGTAAGAATACAGAGTAAAATACGGTGGTGTCTGTTTGTAGAAAGCTTGTTCCACAGCACAGACCAGGAGGGAAAACACGAGTGATGTACTATAGAAACAAATCATTAAGTCTTAAATGCAGATAATGGAGGTGAGAGAAGGATGAAAACACTGCCTGAGGAGATACTTGCTGCTGTGGTAGAAAACCATCCCTTCCCTTCCGGATCAACGGCAGGACAGCTGGTGGGCATGGAGGGAATTTACAGACTGCTGGGAAGGTTCACTGTATCATTGTCATCTTGCTTTCTCTCATGTTTCAGCTCAGGCTTTTAAATCATTCTAGAGATTTCTCCTCTGAAATAGAAAAAGCAGGTGTATCGTAAAGGGCACAACCAGCGGCATTTGCACCGGTATGTGGTGTTACAGCTGTGCTTCAGCAACCAGTTTGGTGTTTCTGATCAAGGAGGAGAGAAGCAAATTAAATTGTACTTGTGCAAATTGGAATTACTTTCTGGGTCCAAGAAGCACTTGCCATTTCTAGGAAAAAAAAAAAAAAAAAAGCTTGGGTCATTGGCTTTAAAGCAGTGGCAAAAGCATTTTGTTTGAGGAAGGTATGTGCTGGTTATTCAGGAGATGAGAGTTTGTTAGTGCTTAGCAGGCTCATGTCTGCCTTGGCAAGCAGATTTATTAAGAAGCACAATACTGGGTAAAGTGGCTCTGTGGCAATGCTCAGGCCTTTTGTCAGCATTTTTCAAGTGAGGATTGTGAGGTGTAGTGCCGGGAGTACAGGGCAAACACTTTTGCTTCCCAGCACCAAGAGGAAACTGACCCTTCTGAACTACTGCAAGGCGTGAAGAGGAGAGAGGCAGCAAGGTGGTGGCTGCAGGAGGCTTTTTGTGGGATTGTCCCTATACCCTTCCAGCTGGGAAACAGCTTGAGGCTGCCTGTTGAAGGAGTTCAGACAGAAGACTCTTGACGCTGATGCAAGGAGAGAAGCCACAGAAGGAAAGCTAAAAGCTGCTGATGCAAAAGAATGACTGTTTAAACAATAGATGTGAATAACTGTTGAGATAATGATTTAGCCAGATGGTTACTGGGCTGTTGAACTTCCGACCTGACAAAGTCTGATCCATGGGACTGAAGGGGCAATTACTATACTCAAGTGCAGGCAGATAACTGGAGAAATCCAGCTCCTATTTAACTGGATTTTTTTTCTTGTTGTGGGAAGGAGTATTTCCAGTGCAGTTGAGTAAGGAATAAATTATGCTTAAAGACCTGTGAAGAGTTCTGGGATGTTAATATTTTTTATTTTTTTTATTTTTAAGCCTGAGCTTGGCAATAGTCCTCTGCCTGATGTAGGAAAGGATGTGTCTGGGACNGTCTGATCCATGGGACTGAAGGGGCAATTACTATACTCAAGTGCAGGCAGATAACTGGAGAAATCCAGCTCCTATTTAACTGGATTTTTTTTCTTGTTGTGGGAAGGAGTATTTCCAGTGCAGTTGAGTAAGGAATAAATTTTGCTTAAAGACCTGTCAAGAGTTCTGAGATGTCATTTTTTTTTAATTTTTTTTCTTTTTAAGCCTGAGCTTGGCAATAGGCCTCTACCTGATATAGGCAGAGGAAAGGATGTGTCTGGGAGGGTGGAGGGTAAGAAGGACCACTGGGTCTTCTGGAGGTGATTGCACCATTCATGGTGCTGCAGACTTTGGAATTTCACAAAATTTCTCACCACAAGCATTGTTGGAATACTGTTATCTGAGGACATCTTGGTATGAGTGATAGAACATGAAAAAGCTTTTGAGTTACTGAAGAAAAGAATGGGTATTTTCTTGTCGTCTCTCAATGCACAATTTAGAATCAATCGCTCTTAGTTGAATAAGTTGATGACATCAGTCAATGCAAAATTAGGGAAGTTACAAGTTAAACAGGAAACAAGGTTTTCACAAACTTATGTTTTTGGATGCTGTGTATGTTTATGTTTACCAGGTATGCTCTTTGCACCACTGACCTTCCAGTAGATCTTTGAGTTATTTTGAGTTATGGTTTATGTAAAAAATGGATACACAAGTAAACTTCTCACATCAGTTGGGAAGACAAACTGCAGTAGTAGATGCTGTCATGGCAGGATGATGTCAGTGAGACTGTGAATGAACAGGTGAGGAATTGTGACTTTCTTCAAGATGCTCACAGGCATTTTACTAATGAATATACAGGATACATTCAGTGTTTTCAATCAACTCATGAATTTATTGATTCTGTTATCAACCCACTGGTGAATGATGGTAATAGGACTGCTTTTGCAGAAAGCTTGCAGAGAATGGTAAGCACATCTTTTAATGATAATGAGCCATCAGCAAACTACAGTGAAAACCAAGTGGTAGAAAGAAGGATAGGCAGAACTTTTGCATTTTTAGTGTCCATGTACTAAGCACGGGGTGTGATCATCCCTCAACACCAACTGGAACCGCTGTTTCTGAATCATCATCAGAAGCCTCAAATCAGACATGTCTGGGGATGCCTGGGGTGTCTGGTGCCTCTCACTGAGGCAGGGGCTGGGGGAGAAGGTGTCCTTGGCTGCAGGTGGTGGCTTTGTGTCACCAATTAAAGGAGCTCCAGGAGGAGGTCAGCAAACTGCACAACAACAGAGATGATCAAAAGGAGGTTGGCCAATTCTTCTCCAAGACCATGTGGCTACAGGAGCCTGAGTGCCCAGCTGTACCGAAGGAGGGGCAGGCAGAGTCTGTGTTTTTCAGGCTGGGAAATGATGACAAAGGCTGGAAGCTTGTGCCTTCTGGTTCCCACAGAAGAGGGTCAGTGTCCTGGTCAGTGCTCTGGCAGCAGGTGAGAGGCTGGGAGCTGTGTTCAACGAAGAGCAAGAGCTGGCTGATCCTGAGCCGTGCAGGAACAGCAGCAGGAAGAAGCAAGGGATTGCTGTGGTGGGCTATGGAGGTCATGGATCTCGTGTCCTAATCTGCTCTCTAGGGTGGTTTGTTGCTGACCAGGGTCATGGACTTGAGACTTTGAGAAGCTGCTGAGCCTGGTCCAGCCCTCAGACTATTAATCTTGCTGCTCTTCCATGTGATACAGACAGGGGAGACCTGGAGCATATCAACCATGACCTCACCCCTATGGCTTTTGGGGGTGAGGGTCAAGACCTTGGGGGCCCAGGTGGTTTTCCTCTTGATCTTACTGGTGGAGAAAGAATGGCTTTTATTTTTAAACAAAGGTCTCAATTCATTTTAAAGACGTACTCAGTTATTCCTCTAGTTTCCATGAACCTCTTTAGAAATGAAGTAAGTAAACATCAAAAAGTGCTCATGAAAACAAAAGACACTCCATTAAAAGATTTTACATTTTTAAATAGTATTAGCCTTAGCAATATTCTGGTTTAGGTCTCCAGAAGGTGTGGAAATAAGTTTCAGTAATCCTTTTCTTTGTTTTGATTTAAACCACAGCCTTCAATGTTTGGGAATATTTCTGTAACTGGTAGAATCCTTAAAAATGGAATAAACCTCAGTAAGTTTTAAAAGTCTTTTAAACTTAAGTTTAATGTGTATATCTCATATGCAAAAGTACTGCACTCCATATGAGAGCAAAGTCCTGATCTGTGAACTATGAAAACCCATAATTCTTTTCGTTTCAAAACCCATATTTCTTTTCCTTTCAGTGCTAGGAGACATTATATTCATGTATGCCTTCAGAATTTATACCAAAGGTTAGGTTTAAAAGTTTTTGTATGGTTCTTGGGGATCCAAATGAATGTTTATATTTACTTTAACTCACTTCTGTTGTACTTGCTGCCATTTAAGTTTTGTCTCTTTTCCCATGGAAAACAGTAACAAGTTCAAACATTAAACAAAGAAAAACCTCATAATTGGTGTTTGGTAATTAGAGACATAGGAGCTCAAGCTAGGCTCTAGGCTGCCTTAGCATTATTAGTTATATTTTGTCAACAAAAGATATTCAGCATGTACTGCTGCAGACAGCAGTGAAAAGATCACATCAATGACCACTAGAAGTTTTAATTTTTTAATGCATCTGCTGTTTCAGTGCAGAGAAAAAGAAGAATTAAAATTAAGGGCAGTATTTATAATTTTGGT
Source organism: Syrrhaptes paradoxus (assembly GCA_013400615.1). NCBI lineage: Eukaryota > Metazoa > Chordata > Aves > Pterocliformes > Pteroclidae > Syrrhaptes > Syrrhaptes paradoxus. The sequence continues at coordinate 7,295 of VZTO01017142.1, read as the reverse complement.
CCATTGGGATGGCTTTAGGAGGGCATCTTGCAATTTTGTCAAAGAAACAGTTCCCATTGGTACCAGTAAACACTGTGCTTTTGTAAAGGCTATGAAATTGTACTCTGTCATCAGCCTCTTAACTACTTTTCTACTCTTAATATGCAAGAGTTCATGCAAACATATTTTTCTTCTACAGAAACACTGGTGAACTTGCTTTAGTTATCTTTATGGCTCATCTCAGAAATCTTTATTAAAATATTGCAGAAATGGATTTCTGTTTCAATTACTTGGTAGAGGGTGGCAGTAGTTACAATGAATTAGAGACACATTTATTGATTAATTGTTTGGTAAATTTGTTTCTCCTGTTGTTCTGAACTTCCCTGACAACATTATGGTCTGAAATTAACATTTTTCCCTAAATTAAACTTTAGTCATGTATTTTGTACTGTAGTTATCTCTGGTAGGATTATTGTGCTGAGGTCTGGGTGCACTTGTGTAGCAGAAACTTCGGTTCCTTGGCAGATGCTGCAGACAAATATGTTGCCAGCTTCAGAGCTGTCTCCTCGCTTACGTCATGATTTGACTTTTCTTGGCAGATTGACTCAAATTCCTTAATGCCATTTTTTCCCAATTTTCTTTTTACGATAAAAGCAATAATTAAGACATTAGGTTTATTAGTGAATGTTTGTATACTGGAAGTTCTGCTCAGAATATTGCTGAAATAGCACAGGTGACAGGAAAGAAAAGTTTGGAGGTAATATAAATTGTTCACTTAAAAATAAAAATAACCTCTTTGTGTTTTCAGATAGCACATAAAATAGGTGAAAAATCCAGTCAGGACAATGATGGGTCCTGTCCAAACACTGATAACCGTGGTACTTGCTGCCCCAGAAAGCATTGTGCTCTGGCAGTATTTGCACAGGGTACATCTCAGTGTACTGCATGTACATTTTTTCAGTTGCAGTTACCAAGGCCCATGAGACAGTCCCAGGTTATCCGGCAGCTTTTCTCAAGGCATCCTGTATGCTGAAAAAGTAAAATAGCTTTTCATCAAAAATAAATGGCTGGATGTGGGGAAGTCCTGGTAGCAATACTTTGTACAAGGCTGATCAAGAACAAACATCATGATGATATACAATGCCTGTAAAATACACCAAGGTCTGTCAATAACATCATCCACTCTGTGCATGCTGACAAGAAATAACAGATACGTTTGTGCATTTTCAACGTTCCAGACTGTTATAATTTGCTAATGTTTTCCAACCAACTGCCCTATCAATAGATCACTTACCTATTGACAGAATGCTCTAAATTATTTTGTTCCGCACACCTATAGCTTTCTGTTATGTTGCTGGTCCTGGAAAAACACTGAGCGTTGTGTGCCTTATACTCACATTTGCTTTTACAAATTAGGTGTATTTATAGAGAGAGATGATTGTGGCATTTTAGGTTGCGCTTACTTTCATACCTTTTTATTATTATGATTTCTATAGTGAGTTTTACTTTCCCTAGACAATAGATGAGTAACATAATCCTGTTGGATATTTAAATATTGTTCTTTTTTGTCTCATTTGTATGAATGCTATTAGGGAGGGTTATTTCCTTCACATTAGTTTGCTAGAATAAATCTGACTAGTCTCAGAGACAATGTTAATCTCTTTTGATGCAAATTCTGCTTCATATGCCAAGACCAGGTGGCAAGGCTAGGTATTAATGGGACCATAAGGGTTTTAGGCAGTTTCTTCAGGTTTTAATTCTTTAGCCTGTTTTATTGCAGACAGACCATTCATCTAGTTACATCCACTGGATATCAGTCTTTGAGATTCCACCTGCTACTTCCCTCTAATTTTGCTCTATAGTGCATGCAGAGATTCTAGACATATCAGGGCTGTGTAGTGCACAGGCTGCCTGAGATCTCCAAATCATGGCTTGCCTGTGGATAAGACTGCTGAATAGGCAACAATTTCTAAACTGTGATAACTACAAATTCATGTAAATGCTACCTAGTGAAAAAGCAGAAAAGTTAGAAAAGCTTTTGTGAGGACCTACAGACTTGTTCCAGCCTCTAAAAGTGAAACTCGGTTTAGTGTTTTGAAGCCGATCAGCCTTTAAAATGAATTCATATTAGTAATTTAAAGATAATTTGTCTGAATGGTATCATACTTAGCAGCACTCCCATCTTTCTATGTATGTAAACATGTGCTATGCTGCTGTGTTAGTGAGCCATCAATGAAAAGAAAAGCAAGGTTGGAGCAAGGTCTGGCATATTCAGATTTGGGAAAGATGAAAGTAATCCTGTGTAGCTACTTTTGAATGCTTTTATTCTTAGTAGACTGGAGCAATTATTCAAGAACCTCACCCATGTGAAACTGTGTTCCCTGTGGTGCTATCAAAATAACTGCAACCTGAGCATGACTACTGCAAATGATAGCCAAACAAGTAAATGCGGCTTTAATTTACTTTCCTCTCTTTTAAAAACAGTAGACAAATACCTTGATGTTATCTTTCCTTTTTTTCAGCCTAATTTTCTTCTTTTTAAAAATGCCTGTTCCACTTCTAGGCACAGGCACTTCAGTATAAATGAATACTGATGATGAATTAATTCAGTCTACACTAGATCTGCATAAGCTAAAAGTAGGTTATGGTACAAAGCTCCATTTTCTTGCTGAAGTGATAATTTAAGGCCAGCAGTGGTACATGAGTGAATTGTTTCACTCATCTTGTTTTTTACTCAAAAGAGGAGTATGGCACTAAAAACGAAGCTGGCTTGTTAAAGCTGACTCTAAAATGTCACTGGAGCAGTCTACCTTTATCTCTTAATTGTGTATTGCAATCTTGTTCAGGGGCTTTCAGTAATTTCTTATTCTCTAACCTTAATATTGGTCCTTCCAGGTATTGATTTTGATTTAATTATCTTTTGAAATAAATCATGTTTTTTCTAAGCCTCATTTTGGGTCAGCTGTGATTTTCTCTTACACCCTACCAAAACTGTAGTTCTCTAGCTGGACGGGTGTCCACAATTATAGGTGATTTTTTTTTTGTTTTCCACCCCCCAAAAAATAGGCTAGCACAGGCATGTAATAGCCAGCTATCATGTTCAGGTTATCTTTTGTACTGTTGGGAAGGAACTGTTAGGTTTTAGACACATCTCTTTTCTTCAACAGGCCATGAATAAAGCCAGGGAAACCTGACAATCAGACAACGGCTTTTGCTCTGTGACTTTCCAAATAGATGAATTAGAAATAATTGGTCTCTGAATTTTGAAAGATTCTGCTGTATGAGTGCTTGAGATTCATTCCTTGTAGGTCAGTTCTGCAGGTATTTCTTGGATGGAGTCTCAAACTGAAAATGGAAGATAAGGAACAGGTTTTTGTGGCTTTCAAGGAAATGAATAGGGAGCCAGAACCACAACTGCGAAGCTTGCGGTAGAAGTATTTTGGGAATCTAGAGAAGCCACTTTAAGTGACTCCCTACAAATCCAGTTTCTCTCTTTGTTGTGCAGAAAATGATACATATTTTTTTTGGCATCATGCAAAATGTAAATTTATATAGGTATGTGTATATTTTAACTTGTAGGAAACTGTCTTGCATTGTCTGTGTCATACTGAAAATTAGGGGCTTTATTTTTCCTCTTACAGTGGAAATTCTGAGTTTTAGAAGTACCAATGGAAAAAAAAAAAAGCCTGCATTGCTAAATTGTGCAACTGTTTCTGGTAATGCATGTATGTTAAACTTGATGCCACTGCAGCTATTGCCTTTTTCCCCTCTGAGTCCTTACAAAAGTGAATTATCCAGTCTGAAAGTTTAAAAAACACAGAAATTGAGTTTATATAATGGTTTTTTTTCTGGTCATTTAATCTCTATTTTAAGGAGAAACTGTGTGTTTGAAGTTTTTTGTCCTACTGTGCGTAACTATATTTTAAGCTGTCATGATTCCACTGCTGCATTTGATACAGAGCTCACACGTTGACTGCAATGGGAGCAGAATTTAACCTATAGGTGTAGCGTGTTTCTGCCTGGGAAATTTTTACTCTTCAGATGAAGTGAGGCAAGGTCAAGAATAGATCTTGGGTGAAGAAATGTGACACTCTATCCTTAGGGACCGAAAAAAGCATGCAGTACAAACTACAAAAACCTCACATACACAGACTTGTATGGTCTACCTTACTAATTGCTCTAAAATTCCTCACTGGCTGCTGTTTTCTTAAAATATAAAGAGCAAATTACTGTGCAATTGGACTTTATAAATAATTCTTGCACATTTAACTCATAATTTTCATCATTAGTCAGAAAGCAATTAACATTTTCAATGCTAATTTTTAGACTGTTAGAGAAATATCCACTAATATTAAACTGCTGAGATGGGAGCATGCCATGGCAGATTACTATAGCATAAAGACTGTAGGGAAGAATACTATATGTTTCAGTTCAGTGTCAGCAAGAAATCATACAGTACAGTTCTATAGCAAGCTGGGAAATTTTTTTTAACCTCTGGAGGAAAAATAACAAAGCAGAGGTATATAGAAAGCCTTACTAGAGAAAAAAAATAAAAGAAACAGGAAAGATTTTTTTTGTACTGTTTTTTAAGTAGAACACTTGGATTAGAGCATTTTTGCATATTTAGCGATAGAAATTTTTCACTTGTTAATCTTTTCCTGTTGTAGTGTCACTGGGATTATATTAAAACAAGGACACCTGGAGAGCTCTGGCACTCAAAGGCTGGAAATTATATGAAAGCAGACATGCCCACTGGTGGGACATGAGAAGAACTAGGCTTCCAGTTTACTCTCCTTATTGTTGTTTATTCCAGTCAGCAGAGGATATTCTGAAATTGTACAGGACACAAGAAGCTCATGTATGATGGCTGTTTTTGGAGAAAGAGAGACCAAGTCAGAGTATCGTGCTTAAAGGACAGACAACTGGAGCAGGGCTTGGGACCGGCTTTTGGGTCCTGGCTTTGCCAGTGACTTGCTCTGTGATGTTCAGTCAGGGATTCTGCTTCCAGAAAAACAGGCTAATGATGCTGCTTTCCTTCTCAGGGTGTTTGCGCTGGCATACTCAGCTTTAGAAAATCCTGGTGTTAGCTATTTAGACATGGAAGTGTGAGAGAGACCTTGTTTTCCATTTTTCCATTCTACTGGTCATGATAATTGGCAGAATCATGTTTTATTAACTATAGAAACAAAATTGCTAGACCCATTGAATGCCAGATGATGTTGTTAGGGACATACATTTTGCCCTAAGCAATGTCTCATTTCCATTCTGCTAACATCTGTGTAACACCTAGCTTCATAACAAATGGATGAATTGGTTGCATGATATGGGCTCTATTAGCCCTCAACACTCTCCTAGATAGAATTTGAAGTATTTATTCTCCACTAGACCAGGTTGCTCAAAGCGTCATCCACCCTGGTCTTGAACACCTCCAGGGATGGGGCATCCAAAACTTCTCTGGGCAACCTGTTCCAGCACCTCAGCACCCTCACAGTAAAGAATTTCNACTCATGTTTACTAGTAATAAACCAAATATAGTAAGGAAATTCAGTTATATCTGCTCAAGTTGACTGGTTATACATTCAGAAAGGTGAATCTGTGTAGCAAACTGCTGGCAAATGTCCATCTTAAAGAGTTTGTTATTGCACACACATCCATTTTGCTGTTTCTAGCGGGTAGCTTCTCAGAGTTCACTGGTGGTGTTCATTGGGCTTACACAGTGATTTATGTTTGATAGGGCTTTGTTCAATCCAAGTACTTTCACTTAAAATATTTATCATATTTAAGACCTGTGAAATATTTGTTTTCTGCCTCTCATATAGGAAATATTGTTAACTTATGTGCAAAACCATAGTCCAGCTGGAGTTAATGGGAATGTGATCAGGGACTAGCAGTGAATACTTCATCAAAGTTACATGGGTGTTTTCCACAAAGCCATTTGCAAAGGATATCAGGTTCCTAACAGGAGCACTCAGAAGGTTCTGCAAAATAAATAAATAAATAGTAAAATACTCTAAGTAAGCTGTCTAAAAATAATTCTGTAATAAGTATTTACGTTAAAACTTTAGTAGGAAAAAACAAAGACAAAATGATAAAATCAGTACCAAGAAACAAAAACTACTTGAAGATTAACGAAGTCAAATAAAAAATTATTACACAGAAGTTGAAACTCACGTAATTGAAGCAATTTACCTGTCTAAAACACGTGCATAATTGTGATGGGTTTGCCCTTGGCTGGGGGCCAAACCACACACCCACTCACGCAATTCCCTCCCCACCCGAGGGTAGGGGACAGAATTAAAGGGGTAAAGGGAAAAAGGACTTGTGGGTTGAGTTAAGAACAGTTTAATAACTAACCTACAATAATATTGAAAATAACGCTATATAAAAATATACAAATGAGTGATAAACAGTGATACTACCCGTCCACCCGATGACCAAGGCTCAGCCTGTTCCCAGCTAACCATCCCAGAGCAGGGAGAGTCCCGAAACCGCACTCACAGAGATAACAGTCTGAACATCCCAGACCAAGAGCTGCCCAGGGTGGGGGGAGAGGCCTTGGGAGAGCGACCACCTGGAGCAAGATGACCCGGAGCAAAAGAGATCCAGAACCAAAAAGGGACGATCTTCCGGAGAGTCCTCACCTATATACTGGGCATGATGTGTATGTTATGGAATAGATTATTGGCCACTTTGTGTCTCAGTCCTGAACCTAAGATCAAATCCTGGGCTAATAACTGGGGCTGTACTTCTCCTGTTTGCAGGCAGCCAGAGAAGCTGGAGGAACTTGGCAGCCGCATAAACATTGCTTCTTATCAGCTTTCTTCTGAGTACAAATCCAAAACACAGCCTGTTGCTAGCTATTATGAAGAAAGTTAACTCTGTCTCTGCTTAACCCAGGACAATAATGTTGTGTATATCTGCTTTCCATGATGTGTCACAGTGGAATTATTTCACTGTTCAACACTTAGAAAATGTAATATTCTTTAAAAATGATGAATTGTTACTAAAAAACTGGAAAAAACAATGAAGGGTCATAGCAAGTCTTAGATCCTCATTGTCCTGGATTCAGCTGAGACAGTTAACTTTCTTCATAATAACTAGTAAGAGGCTGTGTTTTGGATTTGTGCTAAGAAGAAAGCTGACAGCAGTAATGTTTATAGTTGTTGCCAGGACAGTCAAGATTGTTTCAGCTTCTCTGAAATTTTCAGCTTCTCTTCCATGCCAGTGTCTGCTTTCAGGAGAATCTGTGTGGGAGCACAGTCCAATTGCTAACCTGGGATTCGATTTTAGGCTTGGGATTGACCGAAAGTGGCTAA
>VZTO01017140.1:0-15019 GCA_013400615.1 Syrrhaptes paradoxus | reverse complement strand
TGTTTTAAATGATCACAGTACCAAACCTTTTGCAGCCATGCACAACAACATCATTGCAGCAGCAGTAACAGACTGCAGCTTGGAAAATTAAGGTTGGACATCAGGGGGAAAGAAGTCACTAGGTGAGTAGCATCTCACTGGAATAAGCTGCACAGAGAGGCTGTGAAATCTCTCTCCTGGGCAGGGCATCTTGAAGACTCTTCCAGACAGAGACAAGGCTGCCCCTGTGCAGTCCCAGCAATAGCCCAGGTTCATGCAGGAGACTCCAACCAACACTTCTCTGATACTATGACATAATTTCGGTCCCTTACTACATCCTAGAAGTAATAATAGCTACTGTCTTGTACAGGAAATAAATCATTGTATGCCTAAGAACTACAGTGCCTTTAAACCTCAGTGCTAAGAATAATGCAGAAAGAAACAAAAATCACTAAATCCTTAGCTTCTGTTGATTGTATTTATACCCTTAATATTATTTTAACAATGCTCTTCTGTGATTTAATAACGGTTATCTTGTGGATCAAAGTGGAAAAAATCCTTTATAATAAGACCTGATCTTTTAAAGCTGTAAATGCTGTACAGTCTGTACTTTTGATTAGCAAGAAAAAGTAATATGTAGCAGCAGCTTTTGAGAATTACACAGACCTTATAAGAAAATAAAGGACCATTGCATAGACAATGACAGAGAAGTCCAGCTCATTATTGATTTGACAAGAATGATCCTCATGGTTTGATTTTCCAGAAGAACTGAATGCATTTGAACTCTTTTATGCTCCTGATAATTAGCTTTACTCAGACATAAAGTCAGGTCAGAACTGCAAACAAAAGTATAAAAGCAGAAGTTTCTGATTGCAGGGATCTTTGCTCATTCATGATTGATCAAACTGATTTCTTAAATAAATCCTTATTACTCTAATTTTTTTCAGAGTGTTCCTTTTTAAAGGTCTGCTGACAAATGAAAATAAAACCTTTGCTCCTCCACAGACCAATAAGCAGATGGAAACACTGATGGAATTTCTATAGAAGCACATTGACAGGAGATGAGATGGCTTACGATGAGGAGTGTTGTTCCTCACTGTGGAGCAAGGGGCTGTGACTCAGAGCTGATCCTTCCTCTGCTTCTGTCTCATCAGACACAAATTTCTGTACCTGGTTTACTTGGTTGTTCCTGCAAAAATTTCTTGTAAACATACACCTCACTTGCAAAAGAGTTTTAGTTCTACTGACCTTTTTCCTGATTTATTCACTTCCCAAAAATAATTTAGAAAAGGAATTAACTGCTAGATTTATTAATAGAAGTAACATGTTCCCATAGGATGTCTCAACTTTTTGGAAAATAAAAATCGGAGTGGAAGTAAACTCAAATGGAACCTGATGCCAAATTATGTATTTTTCCAAATAGGGAACAGTAATACAGATCAGACTAGATTTATCTAAATGGTTTCCAAGATGTCCATAGTGACTATGATTTTGTGTAAGACCGTTCATTGCAGTGAAACTCACTATCCTGCCCCCAGGAAAGATGCAAATTTCACAGAGTAAGTTTTAGGACTGATTTATCCATTCTAATAAATAATGTGTGTCTTAAGCAACGAAGCAATGAAGCAACAAAGCAATAACCCAGAAAAGCTTCAGCTTCTCTCTTAAGATATTTTTAATATGTGAGTACAGAGCATCTAGATAAAATAGAAAATATTTTAGATCACAATGAAGAAAGGTATCTGGTTTCTGCATGGAAATTTCTGCATGCAAATTGAGTAAGTTTGCCTTTTGCAAATTTAATATGCACTCAGCCAAAAAACCTTCTTGCCATGAATGGCTAAAAAAGCTAAATATTAAAATCATCTTGTTTGAATGGCAGGAAGGCATTGGATGAATGACAGGATGCTAAATAATAATTAAATTTCAGGTAATGCAGAATGTTAACCTAAAGAAAGAAAATATCAATAACAAATACATGAGAAAATTTATACACAACCTTTCCCATAGTTCCCGTCCCATTTCTCCCTACTGATGGTTAACTTTATAGAAATAATAACTAAATATTAAGTAGTCAGCATTTTTAGTGATAAACTGTTGGAAAATATGAAGATTTCTGGAAATACCATATAAGAATAGAAGAAAATGACTGCAGTGAAATGCTAATAGAGATGGAGAAGTTTTTGTTAAATTCATCAAATTGATATGAATGGCTGCAAATTAGAGTATTTTGGACCTTCTTAGAGTCACAGTTCCATTCGATACCTAATGTAGTTAAGTGTCTGAATACTCTTGTGCATCTAGGCCCAAGATAACTGGCAGAGAGCAGACAAGGGTCTGAACTGAGCAGAGAATGGTCTAAGAGTAGAGACTTTACAAGCAGATGACGGTAGACTGAGTTGGTGCTGGCAGAATACAGACTGTCAAGAAAAAAACCTACTATTTCCACTATGCAGGAAAAGGTATTAATTTCTCTGAAAATATATAATCTTCCAATTTGTAAGAGAATTCTAAGAGTTCTGATTCAAGCAATCAAGGTTATTTTGTATGGAAAAAACATAGAGTGGCTTAAACAACTGCTGATGTCATTAAACCAATAGCATTACATCTAGATGAAGGTTAAAACCAGATATTGTTAGAGAACATCCAAGATGAGATGATAGGAAGTGATGGAGAATGTGGGAGAGTGGTTATCAGCAGGATAAGGAGCAGTGTATTCACTAAAGACACTGTTGCAGAATTTATTAACATCGCTGCATCTGGCTGCTTGCTCATAGACATTTACAACTGCGTCAGCTGTTACACATTTCATTCTCCTGGTCAAATAAAAGAAACTATCTTTTTATTGCTTGAAGTGTGGGTACTCTGATTCTCAGTGCCTCTTCTCTCCTCTTGCCTTACTCAATGTGTGTGTATATATCCTTTATTGCTTTCCCTCCTCTTCCATCTATTATTCATAAAAGCACCAGCCTGTAAAAAATGAAGTGGTGCTTTTGTTGTGGGAGTGGAGTGCCCATACCAAGGGCACATTTAAACAGACTAGGTTCTTGGAAATTGTCAGCTGAGCATTTTCCGAATATTAGCTCTTCTTTGTTTTGGAAAATCTGGTACCAAAAAAAAAAAAAAATAACATTTGGTGTTACTTTGGAAAAGAAACAAGAAAGAAAAAAGAAAAGAACAAAAAGAAAAAAAGAAGAAAAAAAGGGGAAAAAAAAGAAATTGAACGTGTATGTGACTTTGAATTCCAATGAAAAACAATAACAAAAAAATCCTACTTCAGATTTGTGACGTTTTCAGTATCTGAAATGGACTTCATTTATAGCAGCTCTCACACCTTCTGAGAGTTCTACTTCAATTACCTGCATCTCTGTGCCCTTCCTGGTGAAGTGGTGATTGAATGTTAGAGGAGAGAAAAGCAGACCTTAGAAACATGTCAGACAGATCAGCCTCTAGCCTATATCCTTGCTATATACAGAATCACTTTGTCCGAGCCAGTAGGAATGAAACCAGCACCTCTGAAAGGTGCCTTCCTACCATCAACAGCTGATACACACTTTACAGATGTAAACTTATTGGTGCAGTTATAACATCTAAGTCCCAGTTCGTGTTCAGCAGATATAACATTAATTGCAGGAACAGCCAAGACACCTCTAATTAGGATAAAATCCATAGGCTGCACACAGATCTTTTGTAAGGGCTGCTGAAGCAGGTTAATTGGGAATTCCCTGGTGACAAAGGCTGTGTCTTGTGGTCACACTGAAATGCTTCTGGTTTAGCACTCAAGTCTTAATTTATACACTATCCACACCACCGGCATGATGATGCACATGACAGATCTGCTCTGTAAAATACAAACTGTCTTTTCAGCAATGAAGTCCGGGGAGAAGGAGAGAGGAGTGAAGACTCAAATCCCAGTTCTAGGTGCAACATAGGCAAACTGCACTCTTTATCAGGTCTGGCTCCTTCTAACTTGCTCCACTAATGGCATGCATGCTGTTGCTTGACATAGTAAGCAGGCTCTGGCAGTCCAGAAGCAAGGATCAGCAAGGTTTAACACTTCAGAGTGAGGTGAGAGATTCAGAAGCAATTCTCCCTTCTTTGCCACCAGCGTTGACTCTGTTTGGGGAAAAGCAGTGACAACCTGGCAGTAGCAAGCATGACACAGTTTGGACTAGATGACACCTGTGAAGTAGAAGACTACCTGCATGCCTCCTTTGGCATTGGAAGCTCGTAGGGCGTGTTTGCAAGGGCATTAATGGCTCATACAGCTGTGCAACTCCAGGAAGTGTTTGGTCCACTCTTGGCCTCTTCAGTTTATGGACAGTCAAACCACAACATGTGATTCAGGCTTTGTCACAGTCACTCTGGTTCAGAGGGAAACAGTATCCTTTGAGATACCAGGATGAAATGGGAATAACTGAATCACAGAATCATGGAATGGTTTGGGTTGGAAGGGACCTTAAAGATCTTTTAGTTCCAACTCCCCTGACATGGACAGGGACACCCTCCACTAGCCCAGGTTGCTCAAAGCCTCATCCAGCCTGGCCTTGAACACCTCCAGGGATGGGGCATCCACAGCTTCCCTGGACAACCTGTTCCAGTGCCTCACCACCCTCACAGGAAAAAAATTCTTCCTAATATCTAATTTAAATATACCCTCTCTCAGCTTAAAACTGTTACCCCTCATCCTATTGCTACATTCCCTGGTAAAGAGTGTTTCTCCATCTCTCCTGTAGCCCTCTTTAAGTACTGGAAGGTTGCTATAAGGTCTCCCTGGAGCCTTCTCTTCTCCAGGTTGAACAATCTCAAGTCTTCATTAGAGAGGTACTCCAGCCCTCTGACATGGCTCTCCTCTCAACTTGAGCCAACAGGTCCATGTCTTTCCTGTGCTGAGGACTCCAGAGCTGGACGCAGTACTCCAGGGGAAGTCTCATGAGAGCAGAGTGAGGGTAACAACAACCTCCCTTGATCTGAAAGCTTTGTTTCATCATGTAAGACATATTCCAGACACAGAAACAGAAACAAAGTGTTGTTACCTCCTCTTCTCTTATAGTTCCCATGGCTTCAGGACCCTGTGTACCAGCCTGTTTGCAAACCATCAGATGCAGAACTGTTCATCACAAGGACTGATTGCTAAGACAGCATGTAACAGCGACTCCAGGTAGTCTAAACTTCCATGAACATCTTATAATTATTTCATTATTTCCCCCAGTTTACATTTACATTCAGTCAGGAAGGGCATGATGGCACAGCTGAAATAGCCAGTAAGCCAATACAAATATGTCCACTTTCTAGTGATTTAATTACTATCTCCTCATGCTCGAGGTACTCATCATATAGAGTAGGACATGGAGACAAATTATAGAACGGCTGCAGGTGTGATGCCTCTCACACAGCACAGGCAAATCAGCTCCTTTTTGTCTGGGCAGAGATCTCAAGAGCACTGCTGGTAAGCTCTGGTGTGGGGTGGGGAAGGAGGTTGATACAGCTGTACCTGAGGATACAGTATCTCATAGTCAGCTAATTGAAAGCACACCTGACTACTACCCAGCAGGAGTTAGGCTTCAGTTTCAGTTTTTCTTCAAAAAAAGGGAAAGAAATCTTTCCACATTCAGGCATTTCAAAATGTGATTCTCATATATAAAACATTAATTTTTGATTGAACTCCCTGTGTGGCCTGATTGTCTGGGTAGAGANTGCTCCTTTACAGATTCTCCTTAATAGAATCCAAGGCTTCTAAGAATGTCTACATTTGCTTGGAGGCCTCCTTACTACTCCAGAACCATTTTCTACTATCCCTCATTCTTAATGTCCCACATCACAACAGTACTATTATTATTTAGTTATTGCTAGTTAGTTTTTAAGAACATGACAGCTTCTTTAGCCAAATTATGACTAAAGGCAGCAAGAGATGCAGATGATTATCCATGTGAAGGTGTGCACCTTAATTTCATTCATGTTCTGTCTGTTCACAGACAAAAGTGTTAGTCCGTCTGCAGTTTAAGACTGGGAAGGTTTATAATACATAGGCAGAATATGTTTTACACGTATGGTAGTTGATTACGGTATTCATTAAATAACTTGCAAAACCCACGAGGGTCTACAGAATCAAGGATTCATTTACCTGCTTGTAGAGCTGTAGAGAAATGTATGGCTATGTATTTGGGGAACCTTTCTTAAAAAGAGCACAATCTTGTATCTACTCTTTCACAGACACCGGTGGACAGAGTGCTTCTTCCAAAGAAATAATTACTCTGATCTTGGCATAGAGCAATTCCTGGAGACATAGTCAAGTCTCTCAAACAGGATGGTCAATTGCTATTGGGACAGTCATGTGAGCCTCCCTTGCAAGGGTTCTTTTAACATCTTCAGCTGTATTGAGTGTGACTCTCCAAACCACTCTTTTACTCAGTTTATGTAAACCAGCTGTTGTCCTATGCAACTGCCCCAACACATGCATGATCCATCTGTCAGTTTTTTAACTGCAGGCACAACATCTCTTAAACACCTTTACAAACTACAACAGATAATTTCTTCATCTTTGAAATTGGTTTCTATTCACTATTTCTATAACAATTAGTCAAGTACTTATTTGCAAAGGTTGTTAGGAGATGAGTCAATCTCCAAGTCAGGCCCATTGTCTCAAACCAGCCAGCACTACATCTATGCAAATGCCTTTCTGTGGAGTTCCTGGACTACCCAAGGAATTCATGTCTTAAGAGTGCTGGGTGTACATAAAGGCACAGGCTTGATCATCGTCTACACCAGAATTATAACTAAAGAAAAAAATTACTCCCATGCACACAATTTGGAATTTCAGTTCCATATCTCTGCCACACCATTACCATATATATTAGGCTTATGCCTAATGTATTATATTACTGTGTTTACTGCTCAGTAAAATCCTAACAAAAATGTTCCTGTTATTTATATTCTGTGTTCAGAGTCTGGTTATGGTAAAATTAACCAAACTGAAGTTAACCAGTGAGGGAGGGTTGCACAGGCTTGGAAGGTCTGAAGATTCCTTGTTGGAGATGATTCCTCTCATGCATCTCTTTTCATATCTGGTGAGCAAGAGAGTCGACAATCACCAGACAATGCTTGTCTTCCCTGATCGATTAAAAGGAGACTGGCCTAGTCTGAAGATGTGATCTAGTACATCTCCTGAGGGAAAGATAGAAACAGCTTGGATATGAGGATAGTCTGTATTTCCATCATTGCCAATGATATAACAGAAACCTGCACATTGTTTGAGTTTTTATTTATTTCTTGTGATAGGTATGGATGGATGAAATCTGCTTACAGACCCAACTTGATGTCTCTGGTGCAACAAAATGCAGTGTAGCTGTGCAGGAATTTTAGTACAGAGACAAAAGACTTTTTACATAAAATATGCTGGGATAGTTTCTAGGGTGTGTGGGAAGGTATGTTAGCCATACATTCAGTATGGCAAGTGTTAAGATACAAAAGGTGTGATGCAGTTATCACTACCCAGTGAGTTAAAATGCTGCATGGATATACATAGTATTACAGTCACAGTAACACTTAGGTAGGCAGTATATGCCCACTGACCCTAAAAGTAACATGTACTCAGGTACTGTTACCAAAGGCAGTATATGTTGTAAGAAGAGCTATAATATTTACCATCACCCCTTTTTAATCTTCAACACAGAGAATATCTTCTCTCCTAATATTAACGGCAGATGAATAAAATCCATAAGAGCCAGAAACATGGATTCGTGGTTCCAAAGCAGTCTTGAGTGACATTATGCAAGTAGTGGAGATGTGTTCCATTGCCAAGAATTTCATGTAGCTCTACTGGAAAAGAATCAGGGATTTACAAGAGTGACATAAGTCTAGTTTCTCATGGCTAATACCAGGTGTTGTCCAGAGATCAGGAGGCAACATCTGGTCATTGAGTTTTGTCTTTTTTGTAACAATGTTTCCTTATGTTAGTCATAAACAAACATCAAAAGTACTCTGTAGCTCTTCTTATTTCTGTCCAGGAGCTTTCATCAGTGTGAATTGGCCATGCCATATTTACACAGGTGCAGCTGAAAACAGAATGAGTTCCCTAGCAACCTCATCTTCATTAAAACTTGAAGGAAAAATAATTGTATTTAATAGAAGAAATCTTTTCTAAATGAAAGGATATGGCACTTCAGCTTCACTTCCTAAAGACTGCTCAGTCCTTCCCTTGTTCTTGTTCCCTTCATTTGCTGTCAGTTACACAACTCTTTTTTTTGCTCTTAGGCATCAGCATCAAGTATTTTAAAAGTGTACTCTACTTTTGTTGAAATTCAAGGTCTCTATGCCATGATACCTCTTTTGTACATTTTGTTGAGGGGTTTTCAAAAGACAGAATTAAGAAAAACACATACCTCAGAGCTGAAAATATATTCAGCGGATTCAAATTTAAAAGTTGACGCAGACACATCATTAGAAGAAATGAATAGCTTCTCGCTGTATTATTTAGAATACCTGTCTTTATAATGCATAGGCTCAACAACTTTTTTTTTAATAAGGTTTGATAGAAGAAATATTCTGGTCTTATGTTTAACCCTGTGCTGATGTGCAGGATGGCACTTCTAAAAAAGAGCTCTAAAGAAAAAATTCTTCTGTGCATTGGGCAGCAGCTTCTGTCAATCTCTAGGCATGGAGGAAAGGAAGGAGACTGTTCCAGATCTGCAACAGGAGCTTACTGTCTGTCTGTTATGGTATATGTGCCTGCATAAGATAAGAATAAATTTTAATGAGCACAGAAGTACAGAAACTATGAGGCTAAGGACAGCTTTCTCAATGGACACAGATGATTGAATGAAATAAGCACAGTGTAGACCCAAGTTATGGGACTGAAATGACATTAGAGCACCACTTAGTCAAGTCTGTTGATATAGAACAGGGTGCTAATCTGAGACTAATCATAACCTGCAAGCCAGGAAATTAAATCCAAAGTCTCATGAACAGGAAGTGCTATTTTTTTTCTGTACAGGTCATTGTGTGTACACAACACACATGAAGTAGTGCTTTTCTTTTTGTTTCTCACAAGATAATTAAGAAAGACCGGTGTGGATATTGGAGCCATGCACAAGGGAGCTCTAGCGTATCTAAGAATTACACACTTAGATTCTTTCATGCTTTTCTATAAAACTAAAATCTGCAAGAGATAAAAACAATCTACCAAAAAAAACCCCAAACAACAAAAGCACAACAACAAACCACAACTAAGTCTCACAATTTTGTAATTACACGTGGTCTTCTCTACCATCCGCTCCCTTAGATTTCTTCCAGAACCAATCTGTTCAGGATTTTCAGTTCAGAACCACAAAAGCAGTGATGAGCTGGTAGAAAGTACTGCGTAAAAAACCCAGGGAATATTAACCACTTTAAATAATGACATCTTCCAAAGCAGGAGAGTGAATGCTTATACCTGCAGCCAACTACTTCCCAGTCCCCTTTTCTGACAGAGGGGAGTTATTGTCATCTTGACTGCAGAGCAGGAAAAGGGACCTCTGAAATTACAGAGCAGACAATTTTGAGAAAACTTTATTTTTTGGTTCGTCAGAATGCTCTCTTTACTTAATTGTAATAAAGTGATTTCACATGAAATTGTATTAAATTAGGCAACTACTGTTCTTGAATAACCAAGGCAAATAGTGTGATAAATTAACTCCATAGATTATTGCAAATGCATAAGGATTCACTGTTAATTTTGCAAGCATCTTTCTACAAATAAGGGTGTTTTTATTTATGTTGATACATTGATTATTGAGGTCTCTGTGTACAGTTACAGTACTACTTTTGAACCTTGGTCTGACTGCAAAGGCAGTATGGATTCGTAAAACAAAGTCCTGAGGCCACATCAGGCTCTGACCTGTAACATTTTATCACTGTTACGTTAATCATTTAGTCTTGCATATGGCACAGCTTCATCCCTAATACTGACCATAACTGTTGCTTTCCAAAAGTAAATAATTTGCACTTACATATGCATATATGACTGTACATATACATGTATTTTTATTTAATAAATTTATTAAATACTGAATAATATTTAAAAATCATTAGAGGCAACATTTCTGTTTTTTTAGAAATCTCTTCAAAAATTCAAAACCAGGTAAATTTCTGTTTTTTCTCACGCTTTGAAATTTTTTACAAGTTCTACATCTCCATATATATCTCTATTAATTTTTTATTGATTTTAGATTATTTTTCCAGTCTTTCAAGTGTACTTGCAATTACAATAATTTTCTCCACAGTCATTTCCTTTATTTTATTTATTACAATTTTTGTACATATCACTAATGAAAATGTTGAACATTGTCATATATCTGTTGCTTAGGGCATTATTTCTGTAAGTACCATAATTTCATAGGTCTTGGGAACAGTGTATCTACTAGCTAGGGACTCCAACACTATTCTTACTTCGTTAACAGAATTTACAAAATAAAAGAAACAGACTTGGCTCAGTGGCAAATCATGGGCTAAGGTGGTTGTCTACATGGCATCACCCACACAAATTTGCCATCTAACAGATAAGATGTTGAAACATGTACCAACAGCAAACTGCAAACATGATGCCGTGCAGGTTTCTCTATACCAATGCACATCTTAGGAGGCTTCTGAAGGTTTTTTTATAAAGTAGTCAAACTAATTACATATTGGATTTCCTGATCTGCATCTCCGTATTCCACTTGTATCCTAGGGCACCACTCTGTTGAACTCAGCAAACGTCTTCTTGCTTTACCTTCATTATTTTATAGGACTGTTCAACTTGCACCACCCTCCAATCCTGCCAGCACAGCTCTGTGTATATCTGTTGGTTTCAGCTTCTCTGGGTCCTGCTTCAGTTGTGGTTCAGTTAGAGCTTACACATGAACATACATTCTAACCCATGATACAGCAAGGCTTATCACAATGTTTCCTTTGTTTTGTTTTGGGTTTTTTTTAGTAAAAATGCCATATAATTATAAAAAAAATATTTGTAAATGTCACCCCTGTACATAGCTCAAATATCTTCTATTATCATCCTTAGCAAACTAGCCATCTCAGTGAAAATATACTGAAATCTGCGTTTTCCAGTGTGAAAATATGTGCAAACATAATAGCTGTACTAGTGGATAGAAAAAAAATTTTTAAATATTTTTAAAATTCAAATTGAAAATGCAATTATTAACTCGGGAAGGACCAGATCTAGAATTGATCTGGATTTAATTAGAATCTTTTTTAAATCAGGTGTTGTCCCTTTTGATTGGAATTTTTTTTTCCATAGGCTGCAGGTCTGGATACCTTGGACTGTTCTGACAGTGAGATTAGTTTCTTATAATTACTATGGAGCTAAATCAAGTGTGAACAAAGAATTCATATTAGAATGAAATGTGAGTTTTTGAAGAACAGTTCACAGTTTTAATATGATTTTTAGTTGCAAAATAACTATGTGAACATCATAGTCCGGCCATTTTTAAAGATAAAAATTGACAGCATTCGCTTTAAGTAGTCAGATTTTCAAGTTACTACCTAATGTATATAATTTTAAAGAATTCAAATAACTTTGTCTAAGACTTTGACTTTGCAAAGAATTCCCATGGGGCACTGAGGACCATGTCTAAAATGTTTATTGCTAGATCTGAATCTGAAAGATCTATTTAACAAACATTTGCTGAGTGTCATTTAAAACATTTCTAGCAGCCTGTTTGAAAAATCAGTTCTTAAGAACTTAATCTGACACTAGCTATATATATTTGGAAATCACCCCCTCCTGAGAACCTGGAAAGGTCTTTGCAAAAATTAAATCTCATTTAAGAGCTTGAGGCCTAATGGGATTTTAAACATATTATTGACACAACAACATTTTCTTGGCACAGATGTTCCAAAGAGGGGTCTTATCTATTCATACTCAACTTCTTTTTAATAGTTCTAATTACTTTATTCTTCTACTACTAAGTAAAAGAGAGATTAGAGGCAGATACATTTTCATTAAAATTTTATACTCAGTCAGAAAAGTAGTGAATAAATACTTCAAAAATCATTAAAAGCAAAGTGTTGCAAAAAATCTAGTTAGTGTCTATCAATTAAAAAGCTCTAGGCATGAGATTGGATTGCTAACAAGCAGCAGGAATATTAAAAGGGACAAACACCATCCTAGACAACAATCATGTATTTATTTTCTCACAGCATATATTCATATGTAGTTCATTACACAGTTTTGTAGGAAGGTATGAGAAAACAAAGGGAATAAACCCCATCTATGTCATCCATGTTCTTTCATAAACACTCTATTTTATGATTTCTATAGTTCACTATTTACTTTCAACAGCAGCAACAATAATTTTTTAATACCCTGTAAAACACTGATGCTTGAAAGAAACATTCCATCTAAACATTAAATGGTTCCTAGTACCCATCTTTTTGTATAGGTGGGGGAGCAAGAGACCCCAGTGAAGCACAGCAGGTGCCTGAGAGACAGCCCCAGGGAAGAGGGTGGGTTGTGCTGGAGAAAGGTTGTCTGCTGGGGGCGGTTGGCAATGGCCGTGACTTCAAGGGTTGTTTCAGTCAAACTGTCTCTAGTGCAGCCTTGTACAAGAAGATGGGTTTATTCGTCTTTGGCGATGTCCAAGAAGGCTCAATATATTTTGGCAGTGTTATGAAAACAGGCATGTAGTTCACACTTAAAATCTGCTGGCTGCACAGTCCGTGCCTGTAGAGTGCTCTTCCTGGTCTGGTCTCCTCTTCCTCTGTCCTGACTCTTTCAGGCATCGCATGTTAAAGCCCTCTCCCCATCAGTGGGAATAGGCATTCACACCTCTCCTTGTTGGTGGGGATGATCTCTACAAGGTTATGAGAACTCAGAAAGATGCTCTTTTGAAACACATAGAGGATGCCTCTGTATCTCAACTATGGATTTTTTGGGGAAAAAACAAAAAAAACCAACCAACCAAACAAACAAACAAAAGAAAAAAAAAGAAAAAGATAAATTCTTTCTGTGTTTCCTTCTTTATGTTTATACATTCTGAAGTATACCAGTGCTGATATGACAGTCAAGTGTTTTTAAATTAGTGTTAATAGTCATTGATTACAGCCAAACAATACAATTTCTACTTTGTTTTCAGTGTACACTGTATGTAGTGTACTTAAATGATGAACTTATATTTCAGAATATAATTATCCCAGAAGTCAGAAGCTTGTTTTATCTTTTAAAAATCTGATTTCAGGATAATAAGATCTGTTTTTTCTTCAAAGTACTACTTTTGCCAGTATTTACAATGCATGTTAAATGCCTTCATACAAATCTTTACACTTCAAAACTATCATGACTTAAGAATTTATCAGAATTATGATGCAATTTAGTATTTTGGAAAACTTGTGAAAATATGTCTGGAAGGAATCCATTAAAACAAGGACAAGCTGTTTTGACCTGTCTCTGTAGTCATGTTAATAAACTCACATTCTGCAGAGGCTGACACACAGGGAACTGGAAGAGTGGCAAAGCAGCACTGCAGGAGCAGAAATAAAACGATGCATTTTGTCCAACTCTTCTTCTAGCCCTGCAAGAAATGTTCAGTAAAAATAATACAGCCTGGGAGAAGACATCTTTTTGGCTGGTTTTTAGTTTTGTTTTCTGTTATTTTCTGTTCTGTTTTGGGGTTTGGGTTTCTTTTGGGGAAGATTTTTGCTGTCAAAGTATTTCAGCTTTATGAGGGTTCCTAACTGTCTAGCTTCCAGAAGCCTGCCCTTACAGTTAAATAAAGATAAACTGAGCAATCTAAGAAATCCAGAAAATCAGTTTTCACCCCTACCCCAAACAAAACTCAATTCTTTCTGTTAAGCACCACTACCCATAACAAAAGTTCTTCAGACTGAGTACTGCCTTCATTTACATGATCACAATTTTTAGTTAAACCATGGAAACACTTTTCCTTCCTGTGGGCTACCATTAAGGCATATCAACAAAAAAGTTACATGTCCTGAAATATGAAGTAAAATATTAAAAACTCTGCCAGCAGTGTGTGAACACTAGTAAAGAATATATCAGTCAAGTTCTTATACAGTTGTGTTAGTTTGACAGTCCTGGCACTAGTAATAATTTTAGAAGATGCACTCTGAATATGCAAGATATACTCCAAGGGAAAAAAAAATATATGGAGTAAGAAAAGTAGCATTCTCATACAGTTGTTTTCAGAACAATACCTACATCTTATGGAATTAACTTTTTCCTATTGCATGCATATTAAATAAGTCACCTAGATAATGAATCCAAATAATTAAAATTTTAAAAATGCCTCTAGTTATTTTGTATTTATAATTGCATTTCAAAATTATTGCATTTTAATTTTTTGAAATTTTTTTTAATGCAGATTGAAACTACACTTCCATAAACCAGATAACCTGGTAAAAGACCAGGGACAGTTTTATCTATTCTCTCAACTATATTTTATATAGAGTTGTGGTTAAAAAGCTTTTAACGTGAATCTCTCTGTCCATTTAGGGATCATTATTAGCATTGCAACATAAGAAATATGTCTTCTGGTATTGGAGTTAACTTATAAACATAACAGTAAAATATTAATTATTTACAGATTGACACAGTTTTGTTTAACATCTTCATTAATGATCTGGATCACAGGGCAGAGTGCACCCTCAGCATGTGTGCAGACGCCACTAAACGGGGAGGAGTGGCTGATATACCAGAGGGTCGGGTTGCCATCCAGAGGGACCTTGGCATGCTGGTGAAATGGGCCAACAGGAGCCTTATGCAGCTCAACAAGGGGAAGTGCAAAGTCCTGCACCTGGGGAAGAAATCAGCACATGCTGGAGGCCACCCAGCTGGAAAGCAGCTTGGCAGAAATGGACCTAGGGGTCCTGGTGGACACAAAGTTGAACATGAACCAGCAATGTGCCCTGACCACAAAGAAGGCAAATGGTATCCTCAGCTGCAAAATACTGGCAGCAGGTCAAGAGAAGTGATCTTTCCTCTACTCAACACTGGTGAGGCCACAGCTGGAGTGCGGGGTCTAGTCCTGGGCTCTCCAGAACAAGAGAG